>JAJHUR010086765.1:0-31088 GCA_027495735.1 Lutjanus campechanus
GAAAGTCACAGCGGCACTAATCATGAACCCAGGCATCAATAACCCCAGCGCACATACACACACGTGCACACACACACACACACACACACAGACAAGGTCTGGTAAATGTGAGCTAACAGAGATGCAGATATTCTGGATTTGAGCTCCTTTTACCTGAAGGAACCACTGTCACTGTCCTGCTAATCCAAAATGTCTGCCTAGTTTTGATGTGTATTCATGTCAAATGTCTGCTTAAATCACATTCCTATCCCTACGTTATAAAAATAACATTAAAAACCAAAAAAAAAATTCAGGCTGTGTTATAAACAGATGTGAGATCTAACTGATGTTGACAAGAACATATTGGTGATGAGGGACAGTGGGCTGGAGATCACTTTACAAACTACTGGATACTACTTTACAATAAGACTATCTTTATAAATGTTCTTTGATGGTTTATAACAAGGTATTAATTAGGTTGTAAACATGTTATAAATCATTAATTAACAATTACACAGTTTCGATATATTGATGTAGGCTCACTATTTGTCAAGATCTACCTGTGAATAATTAATCTTACAAATGAGTTACTACATTGTTTTAACTTAAAAAAGTTAGTGTCCAGGCTGCCTTAAATTTTCACCTTGACTGAATTTTAAAAAACTAACTGGGGTAATTTTCTAATTATAAAAACAAATAAACTTTTCTTATCAAGTAAATTGGATATTAATTCAGTTGTACTTGAGAAAACATGTTCAGTAAGCGTAAGATATCAAGTTGAACCAGCGACTCTTCTGTCACACCGATGAACATCAAACTCACCATTTCAAAAGCTTTCAAGTTGGTGGAATGTTTATAAGTTCTGAAGTGTTCTGAAAATAAATACAAGAAAATTTGAGTTTAATTCACTTGAATGATTAAAACATTTTATGCTAATGGGGCAAGACTAGTTCATTCCACTAAATTCTTGTATTTTTTAGTTTGTTTGTTTTTTTTTACAATGTAACATTCATAACTTTAATGACTCACTACCATTTAAGTTTAAGAATCAGTAAGATTAAGATATGCTGATGGTGGTTAAATGCTAGTATGCAAATATGTAATAAAGCTGACAGGTATAAATCACTATTTGGCAAACAACAGGTCACTGCTCCCCCTTTTTGTTTAATCTAATGTGATGTAACAACTTATTAGTGATTTATAAAGTGTTTACAACCTAATTAACAACCACTCATAAATCAGTTAGAAGGGTTGGGGTCAGTGTAAAGTGGTGCCTGTTCTCTGCAGTCATTTGAGCACAAAGTGATCACCTTCTTATTTTAAACATATGTGCATAAATAAGAAAAATCTGCTCTGTTTTGTTTTCAGTGAACACTAACAACTGTGTTCTCTGTGGCCTTGTTATAGCAGCCGCTAGATGACGCTGTTGTACCAACACGCTGTCCAGCTTCTCGCTCCCAGCAGTCTGCTGTCCAACAAATCTGCTGTTACTTGATAATAAACGGCCGGTCTCAGGTTTTGGCATTTTTTAATCGAAACACCTAAAATTTCGTCTTCATTACATAAAAGTCAGTGTTTCTCTTTTATTCATTCAGCCTCATTTTCTTACTTTTGAGAAACTTAACTTCACGGGCTGTTTTGTGTTTGTGTCACATTATTTAAATGTTTGATTTTTTAGAACTTTTCACCTGTGTCAGTGTGAATATATCGCGTAAGTGAGTAAAATAATTGTATTGATATTTTACAGTAATTACAGGGGAATACAAAGAACATCAGCCCCACCCAGCCTCTTCCTACAACCTGTGAGAACAGGACGGAAAATGGAAATACTAAATAATAAATCATCAGAAATATAAAGTACTAAATAAATCATAAGAGTCGCATGTTAGAGGGACCATTCGCCGGTGAAGGTAGTGGGAAGATGCCCCGATTGTAGCCACAAGCAGGAAATGAAACATATGTGAGCAGCCTGCTTTATCCTGCAGATGAAGATGTCACCAATGCAACCTGCAGCCGCTCATGCGTAAAAAAAATCTGCAGCTCCATGACACGAAAGACGGTCCTGGTTGGGAGGAAACGGCAGCATCATTTAAATCTAGATTGCCTGGACCCCCATCAGGCCATAAATTTTGCGGGGCAATTCAAGCTCCGACACAGTGCATTGTTCTTATCTTGGATAAATATTTGCCGAAGCCCAGGAACAAGACAACAACACAGATGTCTCACGGGGGGAATTTCCACAGTAGTTGATGAGCAACTTTCGCGCATGGTGCAACCATCCACTTCACTTTGGGGAAACGTTCCTCGCCATCATCAAAGTTGCTCTGCAGAGGAGGTGTGTTGCGCACACCCAGGTATCAGGGCCCAAGATAAAACTTGCCTGCACACTTTAGCCCCGAGGGTTGCGTGACTTCCACACGGCTCTACTGTCCAAAGTAATAATTTCCAGGGAGCATCAGAGTAAACAGCGAGGAAATATAAAAGGAAAAAAAAAACAGGGAAACCCCGCTGTCTGTAGATTAATGCTCTCTGGTGACATCTGATTTAAAGTGATTTACATGATTTTTAAAGTTTAAAATCACTTGAAAATGTAAAGAATTAAGGTGATGTGTACTTCTGTAGTCAGTGGTCCTTGTTTAGTTCTTTTTTCTTTTTTTTTTTCTTGAAGGAGTGGGCTGGTTCTCTGTCTCGGAGTCTTCCTCCTACAGAGAGCGCAGAGGAAGGAGAAGTTCGCACCAGTTTTGCCTCCAATCCAGTGGAGGTTTCAATAGCAGCAGCGCGGCAGGGGAGGGACGCACTGCCAGCACTCAGGATACCCACTCACACACACTCGCACACACACGCACGCACACACAATCGCACTCTCACACACACTCCTGCCCACTAGAGACCAGTTAAATCCGCAAGAAAACTGCAAACACGCACCAGAGCAGCAGTCGCCTAATCCGATTGATAGGCACCAACAAGAGAAGTGAAAACTGAGGGAACTACTGGACACCGCAGAGGACAACTTTTTCATTTTTCTTTTAAAACGCTTTAGATGTCACTTTTAAAAAAAAAATCTTGGTGATATCAGAGTGGCTGCGAGAGAAAGAATCATCCTCCAGAGAACTTCGGCGTTTCATATTCTGAAAGGTAAGAAGAGATCTATTTTTTTTCCCCCGCATGCGTCTGATCCAGAGATTCTAGGAAATTATTAGACCAGAGAAACTTCCTTCCTTTTTTTTTTTCCTTTTTAACTTTTCTGAGGCTTTTATTTATTTATTTGTTTTAAAGCTGCATATAAATTCAGAGTCGGACTCCCGGAGTAAAGTGGTGCCTTTGAAATGCCTGCCAGAGACAGAAAGACAGAGAGAGAGAGGAAGGGGTTTTGCGGTTTACAACTCTCCGGGAAGTTAAAAGTTTCAAACACATTTCAATCAAGCCCCAACTCGCATGTTCTTTTAATCTTAGCTTATTTTTGGTTTGGGCTATATATATATATATGTGTGTGTGTGTTTGCATATGTAGCCGTCAAACTGAAGAACTTTTGGAAAATCCTGCTGAAAATGCTTTTGTGCTTGCGAAGGGTTCCCATGCTCCCAGGGGTTACACGGCACCCAAATAAGGCGATTTATCATTACGCGTATTTCCAACAGGGGTCTTCTCTCTATCTAAAGCGTAAAAATAATTCTTTTTTTTTTTTTTATCAGAGTGCAATCAGGATGAATGTTTGCCTCGTATGGTCACCTCTTGGTGCTTTTACGCACCTGTAAGAGCACAGAGTGCGAGAGCGGAGCGCTTAATTAGGATAATTCTTCTTCGTGGTACTGAAACTGTAATGTATTTGACTTGGCTGTTTAAATAAAAATGATTCGAGACGGATTCATGACAGTTCGGCTCATGTTGGGAGTTGTTTTTCCTCTCCGGCCCCGTGTTTTAATGAGAGACATACCCGGAGTGGGGATTTGAATAACTGTATTTAGCAGCAGGCTGAAGCCACACTGCCTCCCTTCTACTTTCTCAGGAGAATGAATCATGGACAAAAAAAGTCTTAAAATGGGAAGGTCTGCGTCGCATACCGTAACTAAACCGTGATTTGCATATGAAAACTCTCAGGCTGAAAGAATTCCGCCAGTGTTGCTGCTGCTATAGCCGTTTTGCGTCCAGAGAAGAAGAAGAAGAAGAAGAAGTGACAGGCTGCGGACCGTGTGTGTGTACTGTCTCCTCCGCGCTGCTGCCTTTTATTGTGCCACATATCCTCAGTCACTACCGGTAGGAAGATTAAGGACGCAAAGTTTTTATTTCCTTGTTCAATTATTCATCATATCCACACACCCCACTCCCCACAGTCCCCCGGGCACATCCATTTTGCAAAGCCCCTCATTATGCTCCCCTCAGATGGACACACACTAGCTGCTGAACAGGCTCTCTGTGCCTCCCCTTCTCTGCTGCTTCTCCAAGCACAACATAACGGTGCATGATTGACTCATTTCCCACGAGGCCTGCCTGGTGCATGTGTGTGTGTGTGTGTGTGTGTGTGTGTGTGTGCCCTGGATGATGGGCAGTGGGTGGATGACTTTCCCATGGGGCATTTTCTCTTGTAATCTTTAATCACCCTTGCAGCCACAATGCCAGCACATCAGTCAGAGCCCCCCCGCCCCACCCCTCAGTTCTATCTGAATGGGGTCCTTCTGACCTGACCCTCCTCATAGAGACATTCCAGGATGCAGCAGCGCTTAAATGCAGGCTCCAGTCAGAGATGGACTATAAAGAGGCACAAGGGGAGGGGATGGAGGAGAAGGAAAGGAAACTGGGCTCTCCCTTCCATCATTGCTGTTGTGCCAGCTTTCGTGGTTGTGATGATGTGGAGAGTTCAGAAACTCAAACTGTGAGTGATGTTGTGGATGGCGAGGAGACAGGTCCTGAGTGATGGTTTAGACTAGGGCCCGACCGATACTGGGTTTCTGGGGCCAATTCTGATACCAACATTAAGTGGTAAAAAAAAATCAGACATAGATTAGTTTTATTATCGATTAATCTGCAGATTAGTTTCATAATTAGTCATTAAATGTATAAAATGCTCATCACAATTTCCCAGAGCCCAAACTGACGTCTTCAGATTGCCCGTTCTGTCCAACACAAAGCTCAAAACCCAAAGACTCTTCATTCACTATCATAAAATCACAAAGAAAAGCAGCAAATCCTCACACGTATGAAGCTGGAACCAGCAAATGTTCGACATTGTTGGTTGAAATAGTCTGCTAAGTGTTGCAGCTCTAATCAATATATCAGCTGATATTCTTTACACAGAATATGTTACAGTTAACAAGAAACTTTATAGTCTAAAATCATTGAGAGCACTGACACTAAACTTTCTTGTGATCTGTGATTCTCACAGTATTTTTCCTTTCTTTCAACCACCAGCTGTTAATCATTTTACGCTGTTTCAACTTTAAAATCTAAATTCCCCTTCTGCTTTAAAAATGTGAGCTGACTGAACATGGGTTGTTAAATAACGGGTTCAAAGTTGTCTTCTGAGTTTTGAAAATGTAAAATCAAGTGAATTTAGTTAACTGAACTTGAGAAAACACTCACATTCAATAAGCTCAAGACATTACGTTGAATCAAGTAAGTGTACAGTTGTAGGGAATTAATTCAGTGTTAACCTCAATTATAAACCAAAGGTTTATCTTAACATGTGTTAAAGACACACTAGCGGGGGTCTTAAGAGAGTTTTAATTCTCACAGTTGCATGCTGAGAAGTTAATATGCTGATGGAATTTCTTTTGAAACTTAATTTAATGAGTTGAGTGAACTCACAGCAGCATATTTACTGAAGTCAGAACAACTCAAGTTTACAAGTTTCTTTAAATTCAGAGTTTTGAAACGTACATATTTACATTAAGTTGATAAGAAAAGATAAGTTGATTCCACTGAATTCCTGTATGATGTTTACTTTCTACTTGTACAGTGTCTGACACGTGTCTGAGGGACAAAAACTTAAAAGATGACACAATGTAGTTTTACCAGCTGTTATATCACACTGTAGATCGTTTTAAAGAAGAATTTGAACATGTAAATGATAGTTGTCGGGGCGTGAAACCAATCATCTGTTGATTTTTATAAATTAAGACTCAATAGTCTAACAATGGCATAGCCATCGGTGCTAAAATAAATTTTTTAAATCAAAACTGAATCATGAACTTAAATCAAAAGTCAAACCGAATCATGGATTTAGAGAATCGTGACACCTCTAATAACTATAAAAAACACATAAATAGAGCAAAATTAATGTATATATCACCTGAATTAAGAAAAAAAAGATCAAATATGTACAGAATGATGCCTGTAAAGCTAACAAAAACAATCTGCACTATGTTCTGTTCAAAAGTTTTCATGTAGGCACATATCAGACAACATATGTGCTGATATACTGTAGGTCGATACAGCTGTCATAGGCTAATATCGGGCCGGTAATATCGCTCGACTGATATGTCAGGCTCTAGTTTAGACTTATACACAGAGTAGAGTGGAGGAATGTCATGGTTTGGACACACACACCCATGGACATACACACACCAGATAAAAATCTCCATTATTGGACCGGAGCCCTCACCACAGTCTCTACCAATTCATTAATGAGCTGTTTAGCTGTCCAAGAACACCAGACCTGCTTTGGTCTGGCCTGCCTATAGCACAGGTCCAGGTCCTGTGTGGTTCCATCCTTGGCTCCCGCAGCACCCCCATACACACTCCACTCACTCCAATCCCCCCACATTGGCCCTGAAGTGACAGCAGTGATGGAGCTCGCTACCGAGGGCCCACCATAAATCTGCCTTCAGACTTCCTTAAAGAAAACACACAGAGGCTTCAGGTCCTGCGAGCGCTGCCAGGCGTCTTGTTGGGTGGAATCCGAAATGTCTCTTTATTTGTGTTGAAATTAAACTGTCTTTTATTCCCTCCCGTTCTGTTAATGAGCTCCATGTGGCAGCAGGCAGGAGGCTTATCCGTCTTGACAAGGAGCTGGAGGGAAGGAGAGGGAGACCGGTTAAACAAAGTGAGGAGAGAAAGGGGAGGTCAGGGGCAGTTTGGTGCGCACACATGCACGAGCATATATGTGCACTCACACACGTGAATAGGGTTGGGTATCATTGAGGGCTGGGTATCGAGCTTTGATTCGAGTATTGAAAAAATGTCTTGTGATTCGATACCAAATTTCACTACCTAAGGAGTAGATCTCATCAGCGTGAGTGAGCCATTAAGCAGGCAGCATGCTTGTACCAAGATCTAATAATGCTGGTGATTAGCTTTTTTAACGCATCTTTTTACTGCCAGGGCTGTGAGCGGCTTCTTTCTTTAAAGCCAGTAATGGTATCATAAAATCTAATGTAATTTTCTTTTCATTAAAATGGATTTGGTGTCAAAAAAAATATCATTAAGGGACTGGTATCAAAGCCAAGGTATCGGTACTGGTATCAATATGGAAAATGTTTGAAAGATAGCCTACCCAGCTTTAGTTTCCTTTGCATTTTAAACGACTGTGATTCTGATTCTGCTTAAAGATTCTTGACTCCAGTTCTTCTCGCGTCCTCCTGTGCTCATCACAGCAGACTTGTGTGAAATGCTAATTAGCGTGGAGAAATGTTGTCAGCGGAAACACTGAGCTAAGCTTACGTTAGCTAGATAACCATGGCGACGGTGGTCTCTTTTCTGGTTTCTTGAAAATGTTACGGTTAACTGAAGCTACTTCACTGCAACCATAAAAAAATCTTGTCCTTGTAAAACGTTTTGTAGCATAGCATTTGCTAAATTGAACTACTCACAATTTGAGCTGTTCACTTTCTGGCCAAGCAACTTAGCCATGGCTGGGTGGGTTAACTGAGAATGCTAGACCCATGTCAGGATTTTAACATAATAGCATAAGTTCTGCTGCTAGGCGTTTTGCTAACATTAAAACAACATCAAAAGACGGAGGTGATGAGGTTGTGAAGTGGCATGAGGTCATGGGAGTTGTTATCTTCACATTTTAGCAATCACTATAGCTGATGAAAATCTATCTGACATGTCATGAGTATTTATGTTTTGGTCATTTTCTGTGACATATCCGACATACACATAGTTTTACAACAATTAGCAACTAGCTAGCAATTGCTATCAGGAAACGCACCGTTAACTTGAATACATTATGGATTTCTCTGCATTTGAACATTGTTTGAAACATTTCGGATGATGTAAATATAAAGGTGTTTTCATTTAAATCTAGTGTGAGTGAAATTTGTGTCACAGAATCGAAAATGTCTTAATGATTCCTTTGGAATCAATTCTTACATGAAATCGGTTCTCTATGCCCAATCTTATGACCGGATACAAGGAACACATGCATGTGTTCTGCTCCACCTCTGTGCATGGAAATCGTGCGCTTATAATCAGTGTGTTCCTGCTGGAAAGTACACTCACACACATGCACTCAGAGTTGATCAGGTGGATGAAAGATATGGCAGATTTTTTTGCTTTAATCATGAACAGAATGTGAATGATTTTAATTTTGCAGTTGATTTATGTCACTGAAAATATTGCGTCCCTCTGGGAGATGTAACATAGTGTGAACATTTTGTTTTGGCGTTGCACATGATTTTCTTGTAATGACCCCAAATTAGAGCAGGGTCAAAGCTGTTATAGCAGTAATTCAAATGAGGGGCTGACATTCCTCACATCACACAGGGAATGGAAAGGGGGCCATTTTCTTGTTCATTTTCTCGATAATGTAGATGTGTCAACGACGGCCATGGGAAAGAAAATCATCACTATTTCCTCTGCTGGTGAAACCATTGCAAGCCGCATTTGTCCTTTAATCCTATTACACAGCTTCCACAGCTTGCCAATTAGAATATCCGTGATGTTTTCCACCCAAAAAAGCTTAGCAAAATCCACTAAAAGTGAAACAAAAAACTATAAATGTATAAATAAGCTGATAAAAAGCAACAGCAAAACAAAGTTGACACGATTGCGGGTGACCTTGCCTTGAAATTATCCGTTCCTCAAATTGCGATCATACATTCTTCCCCGTTCTAATTAAACATTAGGGTTTATTTGTTCCAGATGCAGCTTTTTTGATGTGTTATTTTGGTGAGGGAACTCTGTGGCATGAGAATGGTGCGGGCCCGCATGTAAAAAGCACATCCAGCGCAGCCTGTGTGTGACCATGTTGACTCTGCGCTGGTCCGTGCAACCGCAGTGACCCAGCACCGCTGCTCTAATATTCAGATGTCATCTCTTGGCAATATATACTGTCAATACGGACTGAGTGCCTCGGTGCGTGTGGGAGAAGCGGAGGGCTCAGTCATGGGGTTTAAATCAGTGGTGTCACATGTGAGGAACACTCTGAAGGCACACATCAAATGTGCTAATGACAGTGGTGATAAAACCCTTACTGTATGAGTGATAGCAGACATCATGTGTAATGACATCAGTGTGGTGGACAGGGGCCGGGGCCCTCGCTGTGTCTGCGTGGTGTTTGGGGATGTCGGAATGAAAGACAGCTCTGAGCGGCTCTGTACATACCACCTCAGCGCTGTCTTGAGTATTAATAGACATGTCTTTGTTCCGACTGACACGCTTCTGAAGTGGAATGAGACAAGCTGAGGCGATAAGGATCTCCACTCTCTGTGTGAGTCAAACCTCAAAGTACCACTTAGGCGGCTTTCCTTTTGCTCTCTGAAGTTTGGCGGTGCGGCGGGAGGCTGGGCTCAGACAACGGCAGAGACGGAGACACTGACAGGAGCTGTCAAGGGCTTTTTTCACTGCTCGTGTTTTTAAAGGGAGATAATGCAGAGATGAAGTTTGTAGCCTGGACGTTTGACTCGCAGGCCCGGGTCCTCTGGTTTTACTTATCTGCCTCTGTTCGGGGAGGAAGTGTAACAAGAAGCAGAGATTAAAGTGGAAAAAAAAGGGTCATACTGTTTGTGTACAAGTGTGAAAGAGAAAAGAGTATTTGTTGATGAAAAAAAAAAGAAGTGTGATCAAGGGAAAGAGACAGACGAGGGAGGGCGAGCAGAGAAAGAGAGAGGGGTCATTAAAAGGACACCATCTCGCTTGCAGTAAATGGCAGTAAAGTATCTGGCTAATCTGCCATCATTACACTGATTAAATCACCAGGGATTTGGCGTTCCCATCAGCTGCAATCAATGGGGCAAAATCAATAGACAGGGGATACGTGAGAGGCTCTCAGCCACGGTCAGCTGCACCTCGTCCTGACTGAGCCACAGCTCCGTCTGTGCACTGCACCACTAAACATTTTTATATTAGCGTCAATAAAACTTAAATGACATGGATTTGGGGACTTTTATATTAAGAGCTTTATGAAATAGTGTGGTTCCCTGGAGTTTCGAGCAATGTCTTTTCCTTCACACGTCTGTGTTTAAACCTAATCCCTCCCTTTCCTCTCTGCGGCCCGCGGTACTCATTCACTCTCCCTTTAGTCTCCCAGTCATTGATTCACTCAGCGATGGTGTCTGCGCTGTCACACAGTCTTCATGTTAAATGTTAATTAGGGTTAAAACTAAAAGGAAAAGAAGGCAAGGAAACACATTTTGACATAAAATAAAATGTGTAGTGGAAAAAATTTAAAGCAGAGCCCACTAAAAACACAGCCTGTTGCCAAAGCTCAGTGTTGCCAAATGGAACTCATTAAGAACAGTTTTGCGTTTTAAGCTAATGCCAGAATGAGGAAAGATAGGAAAAAAGCCATTCAGAACTTCCATGGCAAAAACAGACATTTGCACACACGCATTAAAGAAACAGTTATATAGAGATGATTGATGCTTCTGTCATGTCTGTATGCTAAATATTAGCTTATCGTAACAAAGCGTGAAGACTTGAAACGGCGAACACTGGTTTTGTCCAAAAGAAGTAAAACTCACTACCCAACCAAGTCTTTTCTTTTATCACAAAGTTGTTTGGTTTTACTGTAAAGAAATAGTGAGTTAGATGAGAACTACTCCCATTTCTGTACATGAAATATACAACTAATATTGCAGTTGATTAGCTTAGCTTAATACAGCATAAATGCTAGAAACAGGGAGTAACAACAGCTACTCTAGTTCTATCCAACAGTTAAAAAATCTTCCAGTTCCTCCAAAGTCTTTTCTTTTATCATTGAGTTATGTTCAATTCTAAAGGTGTATAGGGACATTTAGGGTTTGACAGTTTGACAAGAAGATTGTTACTCTTCCACATTACACTACATTAAAGCTATAATATGTAACACATTAAAATGTCTAAAAACTTTGGACCTGTGTTATATATTTTGTTGAGTTTTGTATGTACAGTATACCAAATGTTTCCAACAATGGTGAGACACAGACAAATTCATAATTTATTCAAGGCCACTAGTGCTACCGTAACAAGGTTAACGGTGCTACTAGCTGCTAATTGTGGAGTGAGGAAGGAAGTAGTCAAAGATGATTAAATGTAACAAATTCAACTTTGAGATAATACCTTGTCCACGAATGTGGTTTCTGCCTGAGTTATGTCAGATAGATTATCTTTCTTTAAAAAAAAAAATATTGCAAGACAAAAGACAAAACACCAACAGAACAGGATAGCAATTCATTGGCAATAGTTGTTTAACAATGAAGACAACAACTCCCATGATCCCAAGCTACATCACAATGTCATCAAAAAGTGTTTTTGTTATTGTTGCGGATTAGCTTAGCTTACCATAAAGACTGGAAGCAGGGGGAAGTAGCTAGCCTGGCTCTGTCCGCAGGTGGAAAAACTGGTCTACCAGCACTTCTAAAACTCACTCATTTGTTTAATTAATTCAAAATTAAACATAGAAATGACAAGTTGTGTTTTTAGGGAGGGTTATGTGCTTTGTTATGTGGACTGTTTCTTGAGCCAGGCTACCTTTTCCCCACCATTTTTTTCAGCTTTATGCTAAGCTAAGGTAGTCTACAACTCGCTATAGCATCAATCTTGGCATTTAGCTCTCACCATTTCAAATGATTCCTGTATACTCAAACATAATTCAGTGTTTCCAGGATGTGCTGTATATCACAGTTCAATAAAACATCTTTTTTTTTGTGTGTGTCTTTCAGAATGAGGCAGTGTAAAGGCTGGAGTGTGGTGGTGCTGCTGGTGCTGTTGGGGTTGGGAGCTTTGGCCCAGAAGCTGCCCACGAGAGACGAAGGACTCTTCCAGATGCAGATCAGGGACAAGTCGCTGTTCCACGACTCCTCTGTCATCCCAGACGGAGCTGAGATCAGTGGCTACCTGTTCAGGGACACACCCAAAAGGTAAGACAAACAACAACTGAACGAATTACATAATCCTGGTGATTAAAACCGTTGACGTGTTGTTATGAGGACGGAAAGGAGCCAATATTCCACCTTCTGCTGCAGACTGAGCCATAACAATCACATTAAACTTGCAAGACAGCCACTTACTGTAAATAGATAGGAAACATCAGATGTTGCTCTGTAACATGATCTATTATGTTGATGCAAAAACTAAATAATAAATGAGAAAGTCGTGTTTGCGTAATTGAGTGTCTGTTGGCTCAGGGCGAAAGAAACCAAGGTCAGTAGTAGAATAATACCACGGTGTACCACAGTCTCGTCTGCTCATCTCTGCATTTAGGCCACACGTTATTTTGGATAACGTCAAAATGTGATGAAGCAGTGTCAATATCAGCCCTTTTAACCTATTATTTTCACAGGTACTACTTTGTGGTGGAAGAAGACAACACACCCCTGTCTGTGACGGTGACACCTTGTGATGCTCCTCTGGAGTGGAAACTCACCCTGCAGGAGCTGCCAGAAGAGGCCAGTGGAGAGGGATCAGGTATAATTGACATCAGGCAGCAGTGGAAGAGGTTAATGACACGTTATGTGGAAATATCACTATCCTCCACACACAATTAACCTAGGCCGTGATGTTAGGCTTTGTGTTTTGGTGGGTTTTAATTAAGTCACAGTCGTAGTGTCTAGTCTGACCACTTATGATGTCTGACTCGGCCCAGGCTGACGTCTATAATTTCAGAGAAGGGCTCCACTCCGCTGTAGTCACCCCTCTGAATCAAAGCCATTACATCCCTTTACTTAAGCTGTCTTGGTCTTCTTAAGGTAAATCCTGCTGCTCTCTGTCTGTCTGTCTGTCTTCCTTCCTCTTATCCTTTCCTTTCCTTTCCCTCTGCCTTTTTTCTTCCTCTCAGCCTCACATTAAAACTTTCTCCATCTGGAGGGCACCCTTTCAGCGCAGGAGATCCTGCCAGATGACCAAAGCTGTGGTTTAGAGCATAGATGTGTGATGTGAGCATATATTTGAATACCAATGCGCGAGCACCTGCGTCCGTGTCTGTGCTCTTGTCACATCAAATATTACAAAATGATTTATTGGGTTGTTGAAGACATGCACCGTGCCTCGAGAGCAAAGAATTCATCTGTGAGTGGCAGAATAATGGCAGGTTAGGTCTCAACCACAGGCAGTGCCATTAGTACACTCTTAGAAATGAGGGTTCTTCCTGAAGGGCGGAGGTTCTACCTCTGCTTCTGAAGAGCCCTTTTTTGAAGACAAGGCTCCTCAAGAATTCATTGTAAGACTAAGGGTTCCATTAAGAACCCTTTTTATCCAAAGAACCTTCTTTTTGAAGAAAGAATTCTTCAAGGATTGTTGAAAACTTTGAGGAACTCTTTCTTCAAGGGTCAAATGCTGCATCTGGAATCACATACTATGCACTACATACCTAAAATGTATACTATTGTTCAACATACTTTTGTGTAAATAAACAGTAGTATGTATATTTTCAGACGCACTGTTCAGCGCGTATCGCATCAAACTGATTTAAAAAATATATTACGAAAAGTGAAACCCTACTTACATTTTAAGTTGAACCCTTTTTGCCATGTCAGCGTCTGTCTTTGTCTCTTATTTTGGCCTTATTGTCGTCACTACTACTTTGCATTGTGGGATATTTATGCCAGTGTAGCATCCATACTAAGGTTTCGGACATGCTAAAAAAATCGTACATACTGTTTTAGTGTACTAATTAGCACGGTAGTATGGGATTTTGGATGCAGCCCATGGGCTCCATTAAGAACCCTTTTTGGAAGAAATAGTTCTTCAAGAATTACCATGATACAAAAGGGTTCTTGGTAGAACCCTCAGGGTGGGTTCCAGATATAAGCATTTGAATATAAAAGTGTTCATGCTAGGACCTCCTTTGTGGCTTCCTGTCAGCACCTTTAGAAGGTAGAAAGGTTCTTGATAGAACACCCAGAGGGGGTTCTGGGTGGAACCATTACATAGAAGGCTTCTCTGCAGAACTGCTCATAGGAGGGTTCTGGGTGAAACGTTTCACAGATGGTTACAAGTATAACCCAGGTAGAACTCTCTGAAAGATTTCTAAGTGGAACCTTCATAAAAGGTTCTACCAAAAAGGGTTCTCCCTTGGAGACAAGTCAAAGAGCCCGTTATGGTTCTAGTTAGCACCTTTTATTTCTCAGAGTGTAGAAGTCTGACTTCACAAGATTTGTAATAGTTGAACCGGTGAACTTCTTCCTGTCTTTGCAGCTCCTCTTGCTAAATGTCTCTACTGGGAGTAGATCTTTGAGCATTAATTTTTAGTACACCACTGAGCACACTCTCTGGTTGACAAACAAAACATAATATTATGCTTGGGCTGTCTCTCTCACGTAGAAGGTACAAGGCGCCTCTTTGTAACACAGCTTCCCCGGAAAGGCCGAGTGAATGCTGGCCTGTGATCTTTGGGGATGTTTGGAGTGAAAACATGGCTGCCATGCGAGGGGCTAATCATCTGTGAGGCTTGTAGAGCTTCATCATAATCTCACAGCATCAACTTGTTAAACATTTTTAGTATGGGTGGAAATTATTTTTCATCAAAGCCAAAGATGAAAATATTGTAAGGTCACGACAACAGTCAAAACTTGTAATGTCAGATTGGGCGCTGTGTCAGTCAAAGAGCTCATGTTGTGCCTGTTTGTGTTCCAGGAGAGCCCGAACCTCTGGACCAGCAGAAACAGCAGGTGACCGTAGACGAGGGGACGGAGCTCTTTACCTACAAGGGTAACGATGTGGAGTCCTACGTGGCCACCAGCACGCCATCTGGCCTCTACCAGCTGGAGCTGCTGTCCACGGAGAAAGACAGCAACTTCAAGGTGTACGCCACCACGACTCCAGAGTCTGACCAGCCCTACCCGGAGCTGCCCTACGACCCTCGCGTGGATGTGACCGCACTGGGCCGAACCACCGTCACGCTGGCCTGGAAGCCGACGCCGACGGGCTCTCTGATGGGCCAGCCTGTCCAGTACTGTGTGGTGATCAACAAAGAGCACAATTTCAAGAGCATGTGTGCCGCTGAAGCTAAGATCAGCGTTGATGATGCTTTCATGCTGGCTCCAAAGCCTGGTAGAGACTTCAGCCCGTTTGACTTTGCGCACTTTGGCTTTGTTCCCTCTGACATTGGTTTTGGCAAGGACAGAGGCCTCACAAGTAACAAGATATCACGGGCGTACACAGCCAAGCCCAAAACATCAGACATTCAGAAGGTGTGTATTGGCAATAAAAACATTTTCACAGTGTCAGACCTAAAGCCAGACACACAGTACTACTTTGATGTGTTTGCTGTGAATTCTGCGACCAACACCAGCACAGCATATGTGGGAACATTCGCCCGCACTAAAGAGGAGGCTCGTCAGAAGACAGTGGAGCTGAAGGACGGAAAAGTATCGGATGTTTTCATTAAGAGAAAGGGCAGCAAGTTTCTGCGCTTTGCTCCAGTGTCCTCCCATCAGAGGGTCACTCTTTTTGTCCACACGTGTCTGGACGCTGTGCAGGTGCAGGTGAGGCGCGATGGCAAGTTGCTGCTCTCCCAGAACGTGGAGGGCGTACGGCAGTTCCAGCTGCGGGGAAAGCCAAAAGCCAAGTACCTGATCCGTCTGCGGGGCAGCAGGAAAGGGGCGTCCACTCTGAAGGTGCTGGCCACGACGCGACCCAGCAGCAAGCAGCCTTTCCCTTCACTTCCGGAGGACACGCGCATCAAGGCCTTCGACAAGCTGCGCACCTGCTCCTCCGTCACAGTGGCCTGGCTGGGCACGCAGGACCGCAACAAATACTGCATTTACCGCAAGGAGGTGGCTGACAATTATGGCGAGGAGCAGCGACGCCGGGAACAGAACCAGTGCGCCGGGCCAGAGACCCGCAGGAAGTCAGAAAAGGTCCTGTGCAAGTACTTCCACAGTCCGAACCTGCAGAAAGCTGTGACCACAGAGACCATCGTAGGTCTGGAGCCAGGCAAGACCTACCTGCTGGACGTTTACGTGGTGGGACACAGTGGTCACTCAGTGAAATACCAGAGCAAACTGGTGAAAACAAGGAAATACTGCTAAATGACTCTGCAAAGAATAAATCTATTATAAATATATATATTAAATAAGTTTATTTAACTCTAAGTGATATTCTACTAAGGAGTGTATACAGACTGACTACTCACACAGCGGATGGGCCTGTGGCAGTGACTGAACTGTTTGTAGAGAGAGATATCAACCTGTATATTTATGTTTACATTTCATTGTGGCACCTCTGGGTGGCCCATAGCGTGAGGTGCTACGTTACCAGGCTTGTCGTCTTGACATCATGTTGCCACTGGGGAGGCAGAACTTCAAAGAAGATCATCTTTCATCTTGTATGTTTCTTTGTTGCTGCATGACATTTGCTTTTGTCTGTCATATTTGTGTGTTTCTTCAGTTTCAAATCACGTTGACCGGAGGAGATACAGTAGCTGCCCACATTGTATAGATCTCTCACTGCATATTCACTACATGTTTTAGGAGGAATTTAAATTATTTTATACTTTTTCGTCTCTCTTTTTTTTTTGTCTGTTTTTATTGATGACAATAATAACTGTTACGAGGAAAATTCCAGTTTTATGAGGAAGTTGTCGTAGTTCAGACATTCCCTTATGTATCTCAGCCAGTGTTTGCTCTAGAGCCCATCTTGTAAATGTGTTCTGTGCTGGAGATCTGTGTTATTATCACTGTATCGCTGTGTGTGTGTGTCACATGTACAGAGTTGTCCTGCCAATATTCATGTACATAAACACTAAATATAGAACAAGTAATCCCTCTGTCACCCTGGGTGTCATGTTCTTTTGCCAAGCAGTTAACATCACAGTCGTGGTTCTGGAGATGAAAGAGCACACTGCGCTTTGTGTTTATGGACTCAGACACTTAAATTAGGGTTGCATAAGTAGAACTTGATACTTGTGATTTGGGATGTTAACTTGATCCTAAAGATGATTTGTGACAAGCAAAGTCTGACAGAGGATGAGTTATTTGCTGGAAATAACTTTTAAGACTTTCTTTTTCCAGATCACACAAGTGGTGCCTGAACTCCACCAGAAAAATATCACCTGTGTCATCGTTTGCAATCAAACCAGTGTCCATAGATGTACAGTAATAAATCAGTGCATCTTAGCATACTGATGAGTGCATTTCTTTGTCTCTGCTGGAGAACCATACATATTTTTGATTCAGAGGAATTTTATAAAAACAAACAAACAAACAAACAAAAAAAAAAAAACGTCAAGTCACGTGTTAAGAGCAGAAATGTAAAGTTGAAAGTTTCTTCTGTTTCTCGTGGCCCTGTTGTAATCTTTGTCTTAGTACAAAAACACTTCATATGGTGTTGCTGCTCTGTACACTGATCTCCTTGATGATGAAATACAAATGGGGCCAGAGATGTCACACGTCTGATAAAATTCAGATTAAGTGCTTACGTTGATTTGTTGATATAATTTGTCAAAAATGACATAATTTTGTTGTTTTTATGTTCTTTTTTTATGTTAGTCAAAGTGATACTCTGTAACTTTTATGAAAAGAAATAATATAATGCTGCCTTTTAATGGACAAATGGAATGAATAAAACGCACCATGGGCCTTTTGCACAGCAGCCATATTGATATGAAACAGTAGGGTCATCGTTATCAGTGATACAAATTGAGGTTATGTACCATTTAGTGTAGCTTAACCTATCAGGTGTGCCCAAATTGCACAATAGCAGCACCCTGACCTGAATGGAACAGAACCAGTCCACTGTGTAAGTTTTATAATGGGGCTCTATTGGCACAATATGGCAGAAATTGAGGATAATATTCATAACTATGTTTTAAATGGTCTATAATCACATGAAAATTAGAATTGTTTTTGTTACCTTAGAAAGAGCCATTTATGTCATTTATTTTATGTTGGGGCTGGGTTTTCTTCCATGGAGGCTGCCAGGATACAACATCATGTTTCGTAGCCCAGAACAGACAAACCAAACACTGGCACTGTAGAGGACCATTCATGTTTTTTGTATGTTTCACAACCACTGTAGGATAAGGGTGAGACGAACTGGTTGCAATCTGCAGTCTCACCGCTAGATGCTATTAGATCATTAAACCCACTTTAATTAGCATCATTTGTAGCACCTGTGTTCACCCTACTGTTTCATGTCAAAATGGCTGCTGTGAAAAAGGTCTATTGTGCACTTAAATACAATCAGAGGTTTTGCTGTTACAGCCTTACTTTGCCTGTTTATAACCAGTAGCTTATGGTGGCAATTGTTAGCTAATGTTAGCAAACGTTATGCTAGCAAAGATATTGCTACTACTTTGTCAGTTTGCAGACTTTGTTATAGTTTCTCTTCTTACTGCCATGCTATATTTATTTAAAGTTTGCTAACATTAGCTAATATTAGCCAACATAAGCTACTGTGGATCTGAGTCACAGGGCGGATAGATGAATTATCTTTCACTTTTGTTAACATGGCTAGATAGGGTATGTGGTCTTGGCGGAGGTCTGCACTCTGAATTCCCTTCTAGTAGGGTTGCCACCTGTCCTGTATCATACAGGGTTGTCCTGTTCTAAAATATAAAGTGATTAGAATTAATACAGGACACGATTTGTCCCGTATTTTTGTGTGCACACTCTACTCTTCTGCATACACTCAGTTTTCACACGCTTGGAATGATGACACATCATAAAAGAGAAGAGAATGACACCTAGACCAGCTGTCTGCCATTCAATGTCATTGTTGTCCTGGTTATACAGACTGTAAGATACTAAACAACTGGACACTGGTGGACATTAATCTACCAAGGGTAGAGGATAGGCTACCCCATCTGTTATGGAGGTTAAAATGAGATTTATTTCATACAAAAACCTTTACTGACTTTTTATTTCCTTACATTTGTGTTGAGAGGAGCTGGGGACTTGGAAATTCAAACATAAAAAGAACAATTCAACAGAATGCAGGAAATTAGATTTTGGACACTCAAAATATCATGGTGGAGGACATCTAGACCCCCCATGTGATTTGTATCCCCCGGGCATGGGGCCGCTGGCAAGGGGTCTCTTATTTTTCCGTAGTGAAGGTGGCCACCCTACTGTACCTTCTAGTTGCATGTGATTTTGGATTATTTCTGAAATTACACTATTTCAAAATAATAAAAGACAGATGAAACTAAACATGCCACCATATCTACAGCAATCTTTCTGCTCACCTACCCTTATTTAAGCGCATTCACTTAAAAAAAACAAAAAACAGGCTCCGAATTTGGGAGAATTGGGTGACTTGCAATACTATTTAACCATTAGACAGAGTTAACCACAAATAAGCAAAGAGAAAAGCCAGACACACATCAGCGCACATATCCACACGTTCCAATTAAGAGTAGTCTCAGGTGAATGGAAATGTTCTCTCTGTTGTGGCCAAGAAAAACAGCTGTTGCTCTTGAATTGCCATGTTTCCATCCCGACCCTGATTCTGGGTAGCTGTGCTCCGATTCATCGCCACAACTCACTGTCAATCAAGCAAACCTGGACGGAGGAAATGCAGGGAGGCTCCACCTGGCTTCCATTAACCTGCTGTTGCCCTGGAATAATGTGGAGGAGCTTCCAGAGAGCTGTGGGAGTGTCATGGATATCCCTGTAAACCGCCACTAATAAAGCTGGCTGGCTCTGCTCGAATGTTATCCTGCATGTGTGAATAAGATCTGCTGTGAAGTCTGCGGCTTCTTTAAAGAATCTCCCGCTCTCCGGTCAGCTCAAGAGGTCTAAGATGGAAAAAATGCACAGACACTTCTATTTTGCCGGCATGCTTCGGGAGATCTGCTCGCAAACAGTCACGCAAACATACACATACAGAGAAACCTCTATCCGAGAGCTAACCATCTGCAGGGCCGTCCATGTTTATCTTCTGCGTGGTAATGAGCGCACGGCTTTGATGTATGAGTTTTGTGTATATGTGAGTACACGGAGCAGGGTAAGGAGTGGAGACAGACATGTAGCGCTCGGGTAAGTGGTGGAGTAATCACAGCAGCACACGGAAGACCTGGCTCTGATTCCTGGTTTGGCTAGTTTGACTTGCCACCAGATTAGATTCAGATTCATATAATCCTTCAGTTAAGACCAGCCTAAGCAAATAAAACAACCTCATATAACCTCAATTAAACCGATGTTGTAAATGCTGTGGTTGAGTCACTTACAGGATCAGAAAATCTCATTTGAGTTTTATACATTTTCCATAAATACAGTAAAAGACTGTACTTGGAAATGGCAGACTTGTCTGGTCTCAGAGGGTCAAAGATCTTATTATGGTCTTGAAAGAAAATGTTCAACATTTTGGGATAGAAACGTATTCACTTTTTTTTGCAGATAATGTGGTGTGAAGATTGCTACAGCTCTCATTTCTGCACGGTAAATATGAAGCTACAGCCTACATCTTAGCTTAGCATTAAGACTTGATCCTTGATGCTTTTATTGCTATTAATTTTTTTTTTAAAGACTTGAAATATGGGGAAGCAGCTAGCCTGGCTCTGCTAAAAGATAACCAAATCTGCTTACTAGCACCTCAAGGATAGCTAATTAACATATAATATATCTATGCAAAACTTAAAATGTAAATATGACATGTTTTGGTTTGACAGTGGTTATGTGATGGGCGGTTACACATTTACTTTTTTTTCAGATTAAACGAATTAGATGTAAGTTAGCCTTAGAGGAGCTGGAATATGGATTTTTTTTAAACCTCTGTACAAGGCTACAGCAAGCTGTTAAGCTAGGCTAGCTGAATGCTACCAACATGAGAATCATCTTAATCGTTACTCTCAGCAAGAAAATGAATAAGCATATTCCCCAAAATCTCAAATTATTCCTTTAAAAATTAACACTGGTCGATCAACATCATTTGGACAAACCATCCAGAACTGAAAAATTATGTTCAATATGCAGTTATTTTGTGGTTGGGAATGAGACTAATCTTTGTGGCTGGATGTTTGTCCCTGGTGGGGCAGCAGCATTTCTACTGCTGTGATCAGCTGATAAGAGGGCTAATCACAGTATTGGCTCATAAATAATGTCATTATTAAAAGAACAGTTCAACAGTTTGGGAAATATGCAGGGCTGCTCTCGACTAAAGATGTTCCTAGCCAATCGTAAGTTTAAGCCAATAGTCGACTAGTCATTGCATGTTTATGATATTAATTTCATTATTTAAAATATATATTTTTGGCACACAAAGTGAGACAACAGTTGAAGGCTCTCAGCAAAAAGACTGTGCTGGAACTACCAACACGGAGACTAAACATTTTGTTAAATTATATCAAGACCTTATGATCTTGTCTTTCAAAGCACAGGAATAAATAACTTCCAACTTCACAAAAACAATTAATCGCGGGCTTATCAACACGATGGATAATGTAAACAAACTCGCTCCTCAACTGCTTCATGCTTTCTGTCCTCGGCTGAACCCGCTGTGTCTTCATCATCCCCAGAGTTCTGGTCAGAGCCACTGTAAATCACCTTGGTACTGTAATTATTCTTCCTCGTCAGACTGACCTTTGTTGGTCCCTGATCCTGCGTCCCAGTCTGACTGCAGCTACCTAGCTAATAAACGAGAAATTATAAAAGTTTTCAAGATTATACTCTGGAACCCAGTCACAAAAGCTGTGTTTTCAGGCCCCCAAAACACCAGCTAACGGCTAACGGCTAAAATGCAACAAAAGCTCACTGTTTGATGTGAAAAACATTGTGTAAACAGATTCTTTTCACCAGCTAATGGTTTAGTCCACTATTACGGAGCAGCCCTGGAAATATGTTTACACTCTTTCTTGCTGAGACTGAGATAAGAAGACAGATACTATATTCTGTATGTCTGTAAGCTAGGAGTCAATTAACTTAGCTTAGCATCAAGTTTTGAAACAGGTGTAAAAAACTAGTCAGGCTGTGACCAAAGGTAAATAAAATATGAGGTCCAGCAGTTAAAAGCTTACTTATGAAGAGGTCGTATCTCATTTGTTTAATATTGTCATTTTTGTACTTTGGTTTTTGCAAGTTTTAACTTTAGAGGTGTTCCCTGTGCCTTTGGAGTTTTTATGTTAAGCAAATAATCTTATTTCCCAAAATGTCAAAATATTCTTATAAGTTTATGATTACAAGTTTTATGACTTTAAGTTTATTTTGGTGAAACTGAACAAGTTTTGCAGGAAATAATGTGCTTCATGGGCTTGCAGTGGTCGTAATTTGTAACAGCGGTGGAGCTTCACCTCCGTCGTCCCTTTATGAAGGGCTTTAGGAGCTGGCATTTGTGAGGGTGTTTTGTGTATGCGTGTGTGAATGCGCTCGCTGCTCAACTTAGAGGTGAGTGACACTTTTGGACAGAGATTGTGAAAAGGGAGGAGAAGCTCGAACAGAATCCAAACAGAGACAGACAGCAAACAGACGGACACGCTGTGAGGGCTTTGAGTGTAACTCCTGTGGCAGAGAGAAGCAGTGAAACATTGTTGTGTGTAAAAAGCTCAGCGCTGAATGAAGAGCTCCTGCCATCTCTGGGGTTGGTACTTTACTAGAGAGCGGTTAAATTAAATGATGCAGCCTCACACTGGTGCCACTGTCTTAGAAAACTCCAAAGTAAACAGTGTGAAATGAAATTATGGCGCTTTGAAATCTCGCACGCGCATGCGGGGGGAGGGAGCCCCAGCTGTGAGGTAAAGAGAAGACGAGCATGATGAAAATGATTCCACTCCATCGGCTCCGGGGATAGATCATTGTTGAGGCTCGGGTCCAAACCAGCTTCACATAGCTCTGATTTAGCAGAGGGCCAGGCAGAAATCAGAGGCTTCCTTCCAAACCCATCCTGACCAAGAGCCCATTCCCAGGAAGGGTGGAGAGGGAGCAGTGGCCCTTGGGCATTGCCCGTCTCAGCCGATCTCCATTAGGATAACTCAAGTGGTGGAAAAAACAATGACTGGCTCCTGAGCACAATTTTCATTTAATCCCACTGTATGTTTAACTCTAAGGTCAGTTTTATTATCATTCACAAATATGCATTAGAGAATTCTTGCACTGTAAATTTAAACTATTTGTTTTAACTTTTAAAAACAAAGTTACTGTCCAGGCTGCCATAAAATGTCAAACTGACTGAATCTGAAAAGACAAGCTGAGGTAATTTTGTAATGATTCAAAAGAAATGACCTCTTCTTGTCAAATAAACTTAATTCAGTTGTGTTTGAGAAAAACATGTTCAATAAGCTTAAGATATTAAGTTGAACCAACAACTGTTCCATCACACTGGTGAACATTTCCTGATGCATTTTCTCTTCTTCTTCTTGAAACTATAAAAAAGAGGGTCCCAGGAGAGTTTTAACTCAAACAATGCATGCTGGGAAGTCTGCTAATACGCTGATCATGTTTCTTTAGTGACTTAATTTAATGAGATGAATTCTGTGTACCTTCATTCAAATCATCATTTCAAGTCAAAGACATCAAGGTAGAACGACTGTTTGCAAATTCTGAAGTTTCCTGCACTGTAAAAATAAATTTGTTTTAACTTAAAAAAGTGAATGTCTGGGCTGCCTTAAAACTTTAAGTTGATTGAATTTGAAAAGACAAGTTGAGGTAATTTTGTAATGATTCAAAACAAATACACTCTTCTTGTCAAATAAACTCAATACAATACATTCATTCAACTCATCATTTCAAGTCAAAAGACTTCAAGTTAGATGAACTCATGTTTGTAAATTATATAAATAAATACTTGATGCTTAATACATTTTTTTTAGTTTAGTTAACTTAAATACATAAAATATTTATATTTATGTTAAGTTAATGAGCAAAAAGACGAGTAAATCCACTAAATTCATGTGACTGTTTACAGTCTGGAAGTAAATATAAGTTCAATCAACGTGAATAACTAAAACGTGTATGTTAAGTTAAAGCTACTTCAGGCAGTTGTGTTTCCACTGCAATAAGCACAAAATATAATATCAAAAATAAAACTGTATAAATAAAACCTCCTCCTGCTCACTTTTGACTGGCTAATGTACTAGTCACTGTAACTTCGGCAGGAAAAATGTGAACACAGGCTCATTTCATCTGATTTCACAGAGAATGTAACCTGCTGACACACATTAATAATATCCACACAGAACTAGTTAGTCTTCTTGCTGATGGTCTTCTTAACCTGTGTAGGTGATATAGAGGCGTCAGTATTAAACTGAAACAGTTTCATAACGCATTAAAAACTCCTTGTAGTAGCTTTAAGGAGGAAAGATTAGCTGATTTCACTAAATTCCTGTATGATTTTTTTTACAGTGTGGATGGAGATCCTCTTATGGTGCTGATACATCTGCACTTGAATGTGATTGTGTGTGTGTGTGTGTTTGGGTGTCTGTTTGTGTGTATGCACTAGCCGTGTGCACATGAAAAGCCTTGTTGTGTGTTTGTGTATTTGTGTACTCACTGCCATCGCTCCCTTTCGCCCGAGCTGCATAGGGGTGGTCCCCCTGCTCTCTTGTGCTCATGAAATCACTTCTAAGTGCCTGTAATTTCTCACGCTTCATCAGTACTGTAATTTCAAAAGGCTCCCTCTGAAGACCCTCCTTTAGTGGCGACCTGGGGTTGTCAAATGAAAACATCATTTATCCAGTGACCTCGGAGCTTCAGGAAATGGTTTGCTGGCTATTCAGCGACAGCCTTGAAATAGGGAGCTGTGGTGAGGGACTGCGGGGGTTTGTGAAACATGAAACAAAAGGTGGTCTGGCTCCTCAATCTACAGTATCAGGTTTGAGAGATTTCAGAAAAATGCACACATCCATTTGGAAAAATCTTGTATGGAACCATTTGTATGTTTGCCAAACTGAGGTTTTCCTCCAGTGAAAATATTTACTTAGAAAAAAAGAAACTGAAAGTATTTATTTCAATGCAATCCTTTCCTTCAGCATGTCCTAAATGTGGTTTCTGTAGTTTTTGGCCCTCTGAGACTTAACTGGCAGTCCAGCCACTGAGTGGCTCAGTTCCACGGCTTGCATGGGTACTTTCAGGTTCAAAGTCTCGGTCCTGTGGGATTGATTATTCAAATGTCTTTGTTCAGTAAAAAAAAAAAAAAAAAAAAAAAAAACTTTATCGTGGTAGATTTTCAGGTCCTCAATGCATCATTGTCTGCTCGTGCTGCTTTGGCCATGTGCAGGCTTTGTCATCACGTCATAAGACCATTCATGGAAAGCTTCTTTCACTCAGACATGGCTGCGTTCGTCGGACATGATGAAAGACGTTTGGGAAGAGAGTCTTCATGATATGTGCTCCCACTGCACTGAATAGCCAGACTTTACAATAAAAGCTGGTTTTAAAGTGATACTCCACTTTGTGAGAATAAGCCATTTTGTATGTACTCACCATTATGCCGATGTGATGATGGGTGAAGGTCTTCAGTTGACAAAACAATCCTGGAGTTTCAGCAGAAAACAGGGTAGCAGCTTCATCCAGTACAATGGCAGTGAACGGTGACCATGGATAAAATTTAAAAAAAGCACACAAAACAAACACAAAATGTCTCCATCCTGCTTGTGTGGTGTAATCCAAGTGTCCGCGAGCCGCGACATTAAAAATTAACCGCAAAAGACGCAATTTACGCCATGTTTTTAGCAGAAATGTCAACTGTAGCATGTAGCCGGTAGGATGTAAACATAGCGTCGATCTCGCAAGACTTCGTATATATCTTAATGGACGCACGTGCGGACTTATTATTTTGAAATGTCACATTTTGCCTCTCAAAAAAAATCTAGTTTGACCCAATCTTCTCAAGCTTTACCCTGAGAATGAACAAACAAACAAACAAACAAACAAACAAACAAACCTCAAGTACATATGTACATTAATTTAATTTATTTACTTTAGCAAGATAGTAGTAGGGGAGACCAGGGATGGTAGTAACGCTTTGAGTCATTTTTGTCTTTGAGTCCTGTTTTCTTAAAACCTGTTTAGTAGGAATATCTGAACCTTCCCATAAAAGTCAGCTAAGTCAAAAAAAAATTCTTGCATTTTTTCTTGATGCTGATGCAACATTCTACATCATCCTTTTGTATTTGAGGACACAAACAAAACTGTGGGAAAATTCTTGAGAAATGTTTTACTGTGCAATTTAGAAATAAATGACTTAATAACATTGAGATGTTTTGCAGTGTAGAGAAAAATAAACAAATTTAAATTGAAATGATAAAAAAAAGGATTTATAGGCTCGGACACTCTGTTCAGACAGTTATGTAAGCTGGTAAAATTTGACCGAAAATGTGATTAAATGAGTTTATAAATATACCATACAAACACAGTGTGGTATGCATTGATAACTTGCTCAAACTCCAGGATCACGTTCAGATGGGCTGCACCCAGCTCGCCTCAATCCGAGTCTCAATCATGAGTGAAAAGTCCTAAACCCTCACACAACAAAAAAGGGAGTGGGTTATCTGTGCAGACGAACACAGGCTCTCCATGATCTTAAAAATGGCCGAATCGGGATTATCATCCTGCCTTCTATCATCTTGTAATGGGGTCCCAGCATTAGCAGGCGACCTCTCTGTGTGTGCTTCTTTTGTGTCTTTTGTGCAGGTGTTGGAGATCAGAGCTGGTGGGGATAACCCTGGGATCTGAGTGAAAGCTGAGTGAAAGTTAATGGGATGGAGGGTCCTCAGAGGGCACGGAGGAAAAAAAGGGGTCATGACATTTAATCGTCCTGCCCCAACAGGCCAAAGCACTGACAGAGAGGTCAGGGGGGGACAGAAATGGACCAAGGAGGACATGGGTGGGGCAGACACACACAAAGGCCCTCTCAGTGCAGTGATCACCCAATAACTCTCCCTGTAACCCCTCTACTATGGCTGTCTCATTGAAATAAACCTGGAACATGACCCAGGGCCACTGATGACACCGTCACAAACACAATAGTGATCTGGAGGAGGGAAAAATATCCCCACTGAAGGACATGTTTACCCCGATCGTACAGAGTAAACCCTTCACAAACAGTCAAGTCTGTCACACCAGCTCATTGACTCTGAGGTAAACATGTGCATCATGATTCAGTCTTTGCCGTAATTGTCAACCAACGCTGGTCATTTGGACCAATCACGAAGCGGTTCGGCACGGAGCCACAACACAACAGGAAGGCACTGGCATAAACATGAGCTACACACACAGTAAACAAAACCAACACAACACTGACACAGTGCTGATTAAAGGGGGAAGACGTTTGCTGAAGAGGTGTTCAGAAACAGAACATACACAAACAGTCAGTGATCAGAGACGATGTTAATCTGCCTGCGCAGGGTAAAAGTCAACAAATCAAGGTGAGCAGAGACACAAAACAACTTAATGTGAAGTCTGCTAGGGGCCTGATACTTGGCATTTTCACACAGAATTCATAAATTGTGTTTTTAAGCTCAGTTTGAAACCACATCCACTAGTGGTTAGTCAGCTAAGAATAAAAAAAAAAAGAGTCATCTGGCTTTACTTTGTGAGCTTTTATTTTGAAATGTCATGTTTTGCCTCCTAAATAAATTTAGTTTGAACTCCATCTTCTCAGCCTTAAAAGTGTGTAAGCTTCACTCTGAGAATAAGTAAGTGAGTAAGTAAGTAGGTAAGTAAAATAAATAAATAAATAAATAAATAAATAAACCTCAGGTACATCTTTAAATATTTACTTTAGCAAGACAGTTTAGTAGGAGGATTTGAATCTGTTACCACTAAAAGTCAACTAGTTTAAATTATTTTTCAAAATTTTCTTACATTTTTTTTTCTTGACTCTAATGCAACAACCTGCATCATCCTTTTGTTTTTTAGGACAAAAAAAAATACATTTTGGGGAAAATAACTGAGAAAAGCCTCTATAGAAAAGAGGAAGAAATATTATTTTGGGATAGAAAGATGTTTGCTTTTTAAAGAAAAAATGGTGCATTTTATTAAATGACTCAATAACATCGATTTTTTTTTTTGCAGTGTAGGCAAAAATAAACAAATAAATCAAACTGAATTTAAAAAAAGGCTTCATAGGCTTTGACACTCCATTTAGGGAATTTGAGCTCCTGACCTCAATATATATAAATCCTGGCTACAAGCCTGGTTTTTACAACCTACCCCACTACTGGGGTGAATTGTAACACTAGCTGGGGATAGCTGTAAGAATGAGAGGTAATTTGCTGAATTAATATCCATACTATCCAATTTATGTAAGAACTTTTTGAAGAATAAAGAATAAAGAGTTTTGAATAAAGTGAACAAAGTGTCACAGTTGTGGTAAATGTGGGCTGCAGGCTTTATGGGCCTAGAATTGACCCACACTTCTTTTTGTCTTGAGTTTGCAAGATGTTGTATGCACTCATTGCAGAAATTCTCACCATTTTAATGAACTGTTACAACTGTCCCCAAACAACCATTACATAACTGTTTTAGCATGTGTACTTAAAGACAGCATTAATGCAAAGCAGCAAACTAAACCAGAGAAACTGCTACTTTATGTTATGTAGGTCAAAGCCTTCTATCTACAATACAATCAACGCTCAGCAAAAAATGATGAATGAAAATCAGTTTTTTAGCCATAAAATCCACAATGTTGCTCACAGAGACATGTCAATTCTTCTGTGAGCTGAAAAACGAAATGGGAGTGTACTATATTGAAGACATGACCGCAGCTCTTTTCTAATTAGTAAAACTGACAGGGTTACAACTAACCCGGGGTTACAACACTCCCAGGTCTCTCCTACTTATTCTACTTCTTTTTTTTTGGGGAAAAAGAAGCTGTTTATGGATAAAGAAATAGGACTAACATGGCATGCACAACAATGTTCTTTAGAACAAACAAACATTGGATATTTGACCTCTAATTCACTTGGATCCTTGTATAAGTCTGAAGGAACATGAACGTAGTAGTTAAATAATAAATATGGTACCAGCTGGGACTACTGGAATTGGTCAGTATGATCATAGTCCTGATTTATATTTCAGCCTGGAGGGTTTAGTTCAGATGGTTTGAGCAGCCGGCTTCAGGCCAGAAAATCCATCTGTCCCAGCAGCCTTTGATTGTTGGTAAATTGCGGTTTCTGGCCTGCTGAGCGGACTGTTTGAAGCTGAAAGGGTCAGTCAGACCTCTGGTTTGCTGCTTGTTGGTACAGTGTGGTTTCTGAATCAGAGAACACACAAATTCAAGCTAAAACACACATCCATCACAATATTCTGAGGTTTTAGGGGTTAATGGTGAACGAAAATGATGGTGAGTGGTTTTTTTTCTGAGTGATGTGAAATGCATGCGTTATGAGTGTAGAGTAGGTGATGTAGCTTCAGCAACAATTTAACTGTGTTTTTAATGGATCTGTTTTCACAATGATGATCAAACGGGTTCATCCATTTTCTTACATAAGCACAGACAAAAAGTGCATTTGAGCGCATAGCTGGAGTCGTATGACTTCGACTTGACTTTGGACTTGACTTAGCGAAATCAAAAAAGACTCGCAACTCGACTTGGATTTTAACGTGCGACTTCACTTGAGCCTTTTGACTTGAAACTACTTGATACCTTAAAAGTCTCTTCAAACGTCCAATATTAAAATAAATTTGTGTTACCTGTGACATTTCACTTTCTATGGCATGTTACTCAAAGTTTGGTTAAAGGGATAGTCCACCCAAAAATTAAGATTTAGTCATTATCATTATCTACTCATCTACAGGAAAACAGTGTTGCAGAATCGCCCAAACAATGGAAGTGAATGGCGACCAGTTTTCAAACGTAAAAAGCAACTGGAAAAACAACAACACATAAATGCCTCCATATTGCTAGTCTGGCATAATCCAAGTCTTCTAAAATCCAGATATGCTGTTTACACACCGTCACAACACACACACCCAGTTCAGACAGTGTATATGTGCATGCGACCATGGCTCCAAGCCGACCCAGGGACAGCGGTAGCAGCATAATCAACCCAGCACAATGACTTAACACCGGCCCAAAAAAGAAAAGAAAAAAAAAAAGAGTGAACACCGGCCCTCGCGGCCCAATCATTAGACCGGCCCACCGGGAATTGTCCCGGTCCTCCCGATTAGCCACTCCAGGCCTGCGTCTGAAGAAGTGGAAAGCGTCCGAGTCCATCCGTCCGAGTGTGTCTTAGACTAAGTAATAATTTATAGTGACATAACAAACTAATAAACTCGCTGGATAATTTATCACTTCATTTTTCATTTCACATCCACTTTTACCCCTCTGTCTTTCAATTCATTCATTTTTATCACCGCCATTTTATTTATTTATTTATTTATTTTCAAAATTCCATTCCTCATAGAATGATGGCAAAAAAAAAAAAAACTTTAAAAAAAAGCCACGAAGAATTCTGGAATGTGACATATCATCAAAGACAGCGACATCATAAAAGACATCAGTCAGTTATTTGAATATAAATTCAGCATCTTGACACACAAACACTTCATCGTCCAACACCGTCTGAGACACGTCATTGGAGAGACACATTACCTCCAGAGAGAAAAGACATGTCTTCCAACAGGAACATGAGAAGGAAAACTGCTCCTGCAAAAGCAAGATGGCAACAAAGAGAGCAGAACAATTTGAGAAAGTGCCTGCTGGACACGAAATATCTCCTCTAACAGGAAAAGAAAATGAGGGTTGCAGCAGTAGAGTCTAGAGTCTTTTACAAGACCCTGCTGCAGGAGACCAAAGACAAACTGCAGGAGGAGAAGAACAAAAGGATTCAGCTCGAGCAGAAGGTGGAGAGGCTCGAAGAACACGTGGAAAGCAGA
>JAJHUR010086767.1:0-26970 GCA_027495735.1 Lutjanus campechanus
AAGTAATTTAGTTTTCATTTTCCAGCATTATTCCACTCTGCTGACTTCTTTAACCTTCCTCACCTTACTGAGGACCATAATGAGTGTTCTTTTACTCAACACTTTTTAAGTGTTTGTCATTACTCTGCTGTCCTCTTATTTCGCTGAACAATGGTGATTATGAGCATTTATCTTGGTTGTGCAGGACTTTATTTGTTTTCGAAATGACCCATGAAAATACATAATCACTGTTGTATTTGTAAGTGGTCAAGCACTGTTGTCTTTTATAAAGGTTTTCTCCGCATGTCTGGGCACACTGCTGCCTTCGGAGGGGATTTATACCATACATAAATTCTGTAGCTGTGCATAAAGCCATTACTCATACATTTTAATGCATACATTACTCGCTGAACTATATTGTACTTTGACTCCATCCACCTCAAGTATCGTGGTATTTCAAAAAATCAGATTGCACTCCTTCAAACAATTTTGCAAGCTCCAATGAGAGGTCATTTGTTCGAGTTATACCATTGGGGTTTGTTTCTGCAATACATACATTTTGCTCCAAATTGCCTGTGGTGCTATTGCAGGTTAAAAGCTGGTGCAAATAGATGTAGAGATAGAAAGGATTTGCACGTCTCTTGTAGAAATGCATTTGCTTTTCATTTGTTTATGAGACACAACTCTGGACAGAACAGACACAAGCTGGAGGAACTGTAGCAGCTTTGTTTCAAAAGTTTATTTTATTCAGTGTATTAGTTTCTATGTTCAACACAAGAGTAAAATGTTGTAACTACTGCACTTCATCAGCGTGCAGTCATCATTCAGCTTCAAGATTGATTCAGCGAGCGTTCATCAGTTCATCACCAGCAGCTGGGCCAAGTGGATGCGTCTGATATGATTGTTGTCTTTTGCGTAGTCTGCACAGACACTAGTATTTTTAATCCAAAACGATTTCCATTCAGACAAATGTTTTGGTGCCATCTCAGAAAAATCTCTGTCCATATAAACACCCCTGAAAATGCAAATCATGTGAAAACTCACTTATTTCTTGTAAACAAGAAGCGGGCTGTAATGATGAGGCACAGAAACATAACTGCCGTTCACAGTGTCCTCCCTGATAATGTTTTATTAAAACATTTCCAACAGGATGTGTTTTTGTCCCTCTTTTCCAACACTGTACTTTCAATCTCTATTTTATGTCTTTCTAAATCTATGTTTTATAACATCCATTCTGTCAATGAACAGACTCAAATAGTCCATCAAATCGTAACACATGCTCAACTCGTATTCCTTTAATTGCACTGTTATTTAAACTGCATTTGAATTGTGTTTGCTTTGCAGCAGAATCACCTTTTCTCTTTATTGTAGGTCTATTACGTTGTTATGGAACCAATTCACAGCACGTTTGCATCTAGCTGCACTGCTTAACGCTAACAGAAAGACAGTAATTTAGCGGTCGAGCTTAATGCTAAATAACACACTAACAGCAGGATAAACATCGCTTTCATATTCAAGCAAATTTTGATGCAGCAAAACAAATCCATTATTGACAACAACATTCATGAAGCAGTACTTGTACTTACTCAAAGACAATTTCCCCTTTCTGTCCATGTAGTCTGTGGATTTAGCTTGGGGTTATTTTACTTCCATGTGCAGTCAATACTATGAGTTAAGTAAAAGCTGAGGATGAGATCCTTTACTTCTGGCTCTGTACTCAGTGTTTTGATGCAGTCTTTATGCAGGAAGATGGTGCTGCGGGCATCCACGTTGCTCATTTTTGTTGTTGCTCTTTCCACAAGCAGGCGTAGTCTTTTGCTGAGGTTAATCAGGTCAATCATTCAAAACTTTTCTTGTCATTCATTGTCTTCCACATGAAAACAGACAGGCTAACCATGGGGACAACACAAGAGCACACACTGGGGTCAAACAAAGGAGACAGCAGTGTGCACTCTGACATTACAACCCCAAAACATTGTTTTTTTCTGTGTACACGACAATACTGAAAACTGAGCTTTTAAATATCTTCACCTCCGCAGGAGTTTTCAAAAAGCTCAGTTTTATTGACCTAAAATGCTCTTTGTGTGTGGACGCAAGGCTCAAATACATAAAGTGTGGACAAGGCCTTTAGTTACCTTACTGATTATCTTCAAAAATGTGATTTTTCCAGGTTTGAAAAAAGGTATGCCCTCTCATGATGGTATCCAATCAAATCAGTCACGGGACTTTTAGTGGTTTCAAACACTGGATGAACTAGAGGCCATCGTGTGATAAGATTACACCAGGCACGACATCAGACCACACCTATCTTCAAACTCTGTGTTCATTTTTATCTCACGTGCACATCTGTGAAGTTTCAGGACTGCATTTTGTACAGTTGTGACGTTATAGCCTTGAAAAAATCTGTCCACAGACATGCAAACGCCTGCCAAAGTACTGAAAACCACCTCTGTGGTAGTTCCTCCTAGTTGTCTCCAGGACATAGATTGCATATGGTAAATGAAGCCTCTGGGCCTAAAAATTGAAGTAAATGCAGAAGTGCCTTAACCTGCATTCTGTCTAATTGCCATCAGGGGGCCACTCCACTGGTTGCAAAAAGAAATCTAACTGTTTGAACCCTTATGGCAAATGTCCCTACTTCTCTCTTGATTTCTGACTTCAATAAATTGTTTCCTAATTAGTTTCTGGTCTCAATCGCTAGTCTCACCTCCTCTTCAATACAGCATGATGTTAATGTTGTAAGTTATGGTCCAATTTTAATGAAACTGCCTTGTGATTGACAAGTAATTCTTAGTGAGGCCAGTGCAACGGACACAGCTCACAACACGTAAATCAAACTATCAAACTAGGCAGAGTTGATTGAATTGGAGCAATTTTCTGTTATGTTTTGGTGTGCTGTTTAGGTGTAATACAAGAAACCTTGTGGCCAGGCAAGCTGCCATCAAAATGGTGGTCCACAAACCAATGGGTTATGTCACGGTTGGTTCACACTTGCTCCAGGACCACATTTTGCCATTATGGAACACACACCCACGCTCACAAGGTAAAATTTTTGAGTGGTAGTAAAAGTCTTGAGTGGACGGGAATGATTAAAACTGTGATACAGTGATCTGTGACTGAGAACAAATGTGGGCCAGAAGCATAAGTGGCAACCCAATGGTCCCTTCTCTACCTCCTACACCCTACTTCCAGCACCCTTGATCGGACCATACTCATCTTCACTCACCTGTTAAGTTTTGTGACTACAACTTGCACGGGTCACAGACTGACATATAACCACCTGGCAAATACTCAAAACCTTTTCTGTGGTAGCTCCTGCTACAGTAGGTGTCTCAAGGACCACATTTTGCCATGATGGATGTTCCGATATGGCCATGATTTGTCTTTTCCTGATTTTAAAGGCTGCCTTGCAGTACAATGATGTGATATTCTGAACTACCAGACTGTTCTAGCTGTTCTATTATTTCCCTTTACTGGCCTTTGTGTTTGATTATTTATCAAAAATGTCATTGTGTTAATATTTTATGAAGGCACCGACAGTAATCCCTACAATGAATACTGAGGTGTTTGGGCAAAAATATTTGTTTTTGTCCATTTACATGTTGTTATTTTAGAAAATGTTTATATCAAGATATATTTTGTACATTGCTGCATAGCCTAAAAATATTTACATAATATTTTTAAGTCATTTCACCCAGCCCTAGGGGACACACAACACACACACAGGCTCATGTGGTGAAAACAATGCCAGATATGCGCTGTCAATGCCGGTAAATATTGTTTTTGGTGGACTGAGCTTTAGGAAAGAAGTTCTTCCTGAAAGTTTTAGATTAGAAATGGATAACAAATCAGAAGAAAAAACAACATTGCCTCAGTCCAGACCTTTGAATCCACCCACTCCATCCAGACGACTGATTCTATGATGTAAACGGAGTGTAACGAGATGACAGTTCTGTCTGATATCAGGCTAAAAACCCAACACAAAGTGAAGTCTGACCACCAGAACAGCTTCAACGCTCCTTCACATTGATTCTACAAGTGTTTGAAACTTTAGTGCTGTGCTAAAAAACATTTTTACAAAAGATATTCAGTTATTTGGTGTTGATGATGGTGGAGGAAAGCACAAACACTTGAGGTTGAGCTCTGATGACTGTGAAAGGTCATAGTATATGATTCACACCATTTTCATGATTTTTTGTTGTCTTGTTTAAACGGCCTGCACTGATTGCCTGCTCTGTATTAATGGCCTGTATTGTAAATATCCTACTTTGCATGATTCTGCCTTGATTTTACCCCCATTCAGCTGCATCATATTTTAGTCTGTCCTGATTTTACAAGTTGTGTTTTAGTGATGTGTTAATGACTGATTTCACATGCGGCCAAGGGACAACAGCCTTTTGGCAAACGCTTGCTCACTAACAGTGGTGTTAATCAATAAATGAATAATCATCAGACAATTCAGTGAACTGTTGTAAGTAAATAAGTGGGTCAGTAAAGTTTATTAATGTAGCACCAATGTAGAGCAAACATGCAAAGTGCTTCAGAACACAAGACAAACACAGGACACAATAGAAGTGTGACAGCTTTAAGAGACCCCACCACATTTCAGAGGTATTATACTTTTTACTCCAATACATTTGTCTGACAGCTTTAGTTACCTTCCAGTCTGGTGAAAATCAGGTATCTCCAAATTTGATGTTTTTCAATGAAAATATTTCTGTTAAACTGTAGTATTTTCACAGTGTGGTATTACTACGTTTATTTCCACCACTGAACATGACAGAAACAAGTCTAAAACCAGGTGGGTTTTCAGCTGCTTTAGTGTCCACTCTAGAATAAATTTTACTTTTTACAATGTCAAAGGAACAGTCACCTTTAGTTTAATCCTGGAGCTATGATTTGGGAGGAGAATACAGCACACACCAGTTCCTAAATGTTTCTATTCTAACTGACTAGATCCTTGCTTCTGTTGTATCAGCTCTCAGATATCTATCACCTTGGATAAAAGCATCTACTAAATGAAATTGTAAATAGTGTATTGTAAACTTGATAGGATAGGAAAAGTGTATTACACAAGTTTCCTACCCGGCTTAGTTTGTTGGTCAGTTACAACATTGTAGAGTTATTTCTGTATAGCAGATCATTGGTATTAATAACAGGCCGCTGCTTCGATCATAGACTTTGGGAGACCAATTAAAATCCTTTTTAAATCAACAATATATAAGGGATAATGTACAGTGAGCGGATCGTTATTGTGAACTAAATCCTGACCAGATTCGCATCGGGTTCTAGAATCATCATGAAGGGTTTGTTTCACAATAACAACCTGCTCACTGTACATGATCCTGCTTGTTAATGTTTGCTAACTGTAGTGTTCACTAGTGATTGAGTCTGCTAAGAGTAGCTAATGGTAATGTTCACCATAGGAACTAACAGCAGTGTTCACTTTGGAAGCTCATGGTAGTTTTCACTTAACAGTAGCTGCCAATAGTTTTCACTATAGTGTTAACTAAGAGTAGCTACCATTAGTGTTCACTGACAGTTAATAATGGTAGTGTTCACTAAGAGTAGGTAATGGTACTATTTGCTAACAGAAGCAAATGGAAGTTTGTTTAATCCGTATGGCTCATTTATTGCTTTTACACGATGATGACAGCATGGCGGAGGCTGTTATCCTGCTATTTTAGCCCCCTCTCTTTGTTTCATCTCCCAAGTTAGCATTGTTGTAAATATTGCGAAAAAAGCATCTTGGATTTCAAAATAGATATTACCAACACTTTTCACTCATCTGTCTTAAAATTAAGCACTTGTTTTTGTCTTTGCTCAATGTTTTTTATGTTTCATTTTATTTCAATTAGCAAAATCCAACAGTTAGCATGGAGAGTCGCCGAGATGAGAAATGTAGTGGTGGTTGCTAGGTAACAGATAAAAGCTGACAGCAATATCAATATTGGATTGAGGTTTTTCGAACCAGAGATAAGATAGGATTCCTAAAGTTAGTTTGCTCATGTAATTACAAATTGGGGAAAGAAGGTTATCTTGGGCTGTTCTTATCTTAAATTAAGACTTAAGATAGAAAGTTTTTGTAAATACATGTCAGTGGCTTGGCAGCAGCATTCTGGACCTGAAGAGACCACTCTCATCAGGACAGACATTTGAGCATAGGACAGTTCTACTATATGTTCCACAAACATTTCACATACTTGTTTATTTTTGCTGAGAAGACCTCGCACATTCAGTGCATTCAGAATACATAAAGCTGAAATCGATCTTCTGCTTTGAAATAACGCTGTAATGTACCAAACTCTATTTACTGTATCAGACAACTGCAGAGCCAAGGTGAACACAATTTATTGCGTTTGCCTCCTGACATTTCCTGAAGTTGTGGATAAAACCATGTGAAATCAGTTAGCTGCAGTCCTCTTCTTTACCACTGACAAATGTTGTTGGGTGTTTGGTCCCCGGCTGTGGCAGCCAGTGCAATCCAGCCAAATTGTTTGGACCTCCATCTTGACAGAGGACATAGCTCCATCCGCTCCCCGGGGTCTCTCTCTCTCATGGACTTTGATGCTTTTGACACATGAATCCTCGGCAGCTTTTCCATTCATCCCCGAGCTGTGTCAAGCACCACTTTGTTGCCATTTGAATCCTCTGTTTCATTGTGGCAGACTCCAAATGGGAGCTTGGAGAGCTTCGGCCTGGTGCGAGTTTGTTGATTGCAACGCTTTATGACTTGTAAATGTGTTGGGTAGCTGAGCAGTTTGGAGTGGATTCTTAATGGGAGCTAATCAAAGGGGGTGGGGGGGTGAGGGGTGGGCAGTAAGAGAGGAAAAAGACATAACAGGAGCAAGATTGAGAGGGAGCTGGATGGTCTGAGATATAGCTCAGTTGCTAGTTTATTACCATTGGGTACACCTAGCTAAAAATAATTCAGTCTAATGCAACAGCCCTGCAATAAGTCCTACTTTCGGGCAGGTTATAAAATAAAAACATTATTTGAAACTGTTTTAGAGATAAATTCAATTGTATGATCAGTTTGGAGACTGCAGTTTGTGGTGTAGTTGAAGTGTATTGCTTTATAATTAGCTAACTAGCAGAAACAAATCATGATATAATGGACAGCAGAGAATAAAATGAATTTTAACCTCATTTATTTTCAACCACACTTGTATCTTCCAGTTTCAATATGTAGTGGCAACATACCCGTTTTATCTCTCTTAGTTTTATGCAGATTATCACATTTATTATCTGTCTTAAAGGAACAGTTCACCCCCAAATCATAATACACATTTTTACCCTGTAGTGCTTTTTATCCATCTAGATTTTTTGGTGTTAAGTTGCAGATATCATCCATGGAGATGTCTGCCTTCTCTCCAACAAAGATAATCCACAGGCCTTGCTGTGAGCACTTTCTTTCTGCGGTAGAATCTGCTGGAACTACTTTTGAATCAACCGGAACTATGGTCTTTTCTAATAGAAAGAAAGTAGTTCCAACATGAAACTGCTCACAACAAGATCTGTAGATTATCTTGAGTAATCGGGTCATGAATTTTGGAAAGAGACACTGGTTTTGAATTTTTAAAATGTATTATTTTGGTGCTTTGAGCACCGCAAGCTGAGTGCTATTTAGTCCCATTATACTGGAGAGAAGGCAGACATCTCTATAGCAGATAATTCCAAAACTCTCTCTTTACTAGTTGTGGATCTGTGAATAGCAATGATTGTATTGCTATGTTGTTGTCCTTGTTATTTTCATACTGATATGGACCTAAAGTTACGTTGAATGAAATAAATATATATATTCTCAATTTTGGCTTTTTTTAAAGGTAAATATGTGAATGAACCTGTGCTGTTCAGACTTTCCTCTTCAGCTTGCCTGGAAAATCTCTGTCCTATTTCTTCTGGAAGAGGATTTAGCACTTTTACATTAGCTGAAAATAAGATTTAAACGTCTACTCATCATGCAAGAAAAATACAAAACACTTCCTTTTCCTCTCCTCAGTCAACACTAGATGTCCCCATGAGCCTTTGATAAAACTGAGACAGCTCAAGCTCCTGGCATTTCACTCAGCCTCAGTTTAGATCATCATAAACAAGCATTTTATTATGCCTTTTTCATTCAAGAGCATATAATCTAGATGCAAATGAAGAGATTACACAGAGATTATGCAGAGAAGCATGTGTGCAGACATTGCTAATGGGAAGTTTAAAAAAAATACTAAACACCCTGGTTAAATGCAGGGCAATGCTGTGTGATCATACAGCCCAGTGGCCTGTAGACAAAGCTCTGAAAGCTGTGTATCTTGGGCCAGGTGATCTAAACAGAGAGGATTAGATAGCAAAGCTTGGGGGGGTGTAATGTCTCAGATCTCGCGGCAGCTCGCCCTAAAGTGGATTATGAAACTAATATTGGTGTCAGACGCCTACTGGGGGGCAAGAGATGGGAGGAAAAGAGGGGTCAGGGTAATCTGTTGGTAGACAGAGGAAGAGACATCGGTGGCTGATGTTGGATAAAAGTGCGGCTCGCCTGGAGTAAGACTTAAGACCAGCGTGGAGAAGCAATAAAGTGATGGTGTGATACTGTAGTGCCTGGTGGGGGGGAGGGAGAGCTGGAGGAGAGCTTTCACAGGAGGGTGAAGCTGTGATTAGAGAGAGATTGGAGGTAAAATCCCAAGGAATCACCGCCGTGTGTGCAGGTGCTTATTGAAGTCTCACTTTCATGGGTGTGAGGAAACAATCAAGATGGAGTTGGGGAGGAATCAAGAGCGGGATTGATACATCTGTGCCTGGGACTTTGGGTTTAAAAGATGGAAAAGGAACGGCCGGGAAATAGAGTGTGTACTGTAAAAGTGCCAGCAGCTGTTCCCTGTTGTCTATGTTGTAGTTATGATTAATTAAGCCAAAAAAATCACATTACTGACTATTGTTCTGCTCACCGGATTCTTCTGATCAGAGGTGGCAAAAGTACACACAAGTAGAAGTTAAGATACTTGTGTAAAAAGGACATTTTGCTGTTTCTGCGGACAGTTATCTCACCTCACCTCTTTTCTTTTTGTCTTGTTACGTCTTTTTTTTTCTTTTTTCTTTTACATTGTGATTGTCTTGTAACGCCTATCCGTCATTACATCTTTCGTCTTGTTACGTCATTTATGTCATTTTCGTCCTGTTACGTCTTTTCCTTTGTTTGTCTGTCACATCTTTTTATGCAATTCGTGTCTTTTTGCATCTTTTATGTAATTTCAGTCAGACAACTTATGTTTAAGAATATTTATTGCAGCAGCAGAACATAGTCAGAGTTTGGCGTCTAGGCTCCGACCTCATCACTCCTCACAGATTATGTTAACACAGAGATATAGAGGAGTGATGAGCACATATCTTGGACCCTCTGTCGGAGCCTGCAGGTGGATGCTGGGGCTGAATGAGCAGGCAGTGACACTGATTCAGGCCAGCAACGGCATTGACAGGCAGAGGGAGAAATGGGAGGTTATAGTGGTTTAAATAGACCTCCAGATTAGAAGGGTGCGTTTGTTATGTACGACAGAGAGTGAGGCGTGTCACGTGTGATTGCAATGCAGCTCGAGTTGACACCCTTCACATTGTTTTTGTCTTTTTCAGTAGTTTACATCTTTTTTCTCTTGTTGCATCTCTTACATTGTTTTTGACTTGTTACATCTTTGATGTCATTTTCATTTTGTTACGCCTTTATATCATTTTTGTAGTTACTTTTTTCACATTGTATTTGTCTTGTAATGTATTTGATGTCATTTTCATCTTGTTATGTCTGTCTTCATCTTGTTATGTCTGTCAAGCAATTGTCATTTTGTGTTGTTGTTGTTGTCCCATCAGTCTTGGGAAGGCAGCACACAGTGATGCAAAATGAAAATAATAACTAATTCCTCTCACAAGTATTAAGACTAAAGTAACAAGCCTGTTTTGAGTTACACAGATATTACAGAACAGATATTAGTGTTAAAATGTAGGGAATAAAGATAAAAAATACTCAAGTTTAAGTACAAAAGTAAGAAGTACAGATATCTGAAAAACCTGCATACGTCCAGTAACTAAGTATTTCTACTTAGTTACTTCCTTCTCTGCCTCTGATTAACTTGTGTCAGGAAGTAAAATGCGATCACAGCATTTCAAGCTTCACAAGGGGTAGAGCCTGCTTTTATATGCATGTTATCCTGATCTGTTTTTTTCATTTACAACACTGATGAGGCTTGTTTAATTTGTAATGATTAGGTGATGAAAAAAAGCTTGCTTTAATTAAAGTTTTTCCACAGATAAAATTGCCTATAATGTATTAGTGGAATGATTTTGCACATCAGTGGTTAAAGAGGCACTGAGATGTAAAACAAATAAATGCTTATTTGCTAAAGTGTTTATAGGAGATATTATTTACTTAAAAAAAAAAACATGGCAATAAAAGCAAAGTTTTCTGAGGCAAAGTTCAGTCACATTCAAAGTAAGAAATGTCTATCTCTGTCTATAGCCTTTTGTACTTTTATACATCTACAAAGCTTAAGTATACATATTGTCTGCTATTTTTTCATCACCATGGTAAGAAAGCATTTGTGTCTTTTTCAGGGACATTTAGAATGCAAGAAAACTTGCACACAGAGAAGACCTTGTCTGCTTCAGACAGCGCTGGAGAAGCCACATAACTGCAATGAAAAAATAAACAGCGATATGAATTTCACCAAGCAAAAGATAAAAAGGGAACCTATCTCGGAAAGGTTTTCTGACTGATAAAGCAAGATTTTATATTTATTTTTGATGTTCCATTCTGACTCAAAGACAGTAAAAAGATAACACCCTGGATTCTGGCCGAGGTTTGACATTTAAAGCCAAATATCATCAGAAATCAGCTTTGATGATTCAGGTGTGCTGCATGACACAGACTTACTTACTTAGTTTCAGACTTACTTCAAAAAAACAATAAAAAAAAAAAAAAAAAAAAAAAAAAAAAAAAAAAAAAAAAAAAAAACGGATGCTACATTAATTAATGTCTGTTATAAATGTAATGAGAACTAGAATTAGAGTTTAGTTTAACAGTTTAGAGGCAGAATAAGTTGTGTGTCATCTACATAAATGTAGAAGAAAGAGAAAGTAGTGTAGACAGAAAATAAAGTACTGTGGGTTCAGCAGCTGAGAGTACTGAACACTTGATTTTAAACTGCATCAATCAATATTTTCATATTAACATGGGATAAAAGACTGCTGCTCAGATTTGGCATTGCGCTCTTATAACACTGGAGAATTCCCGATGGACAGCTTAAATGCTGTATGTGCTCTGAGGGTGTAGCCAGAAAACACATAGATTCCTTTTTGAACTGCTGTCAGACTTACAAAATTAAAAATAGGCATTCAGTAAGAAGACCAAGCTGTCTTAAAGCAGTCTTATGGATCCATCTGGATAACTAAAGGAGAGCTCTATTACTGTAACATGTAGGTCGCGAGGTAATGTTAATGTGCTAAATGTATACGTGTTGCTTGGCAACAGTCCAGTCCCAGTCCAGTTGTAGAACTATTTGTGTTGGTGGGGCCACATAAATGAGTAAATAAACAAAAAATATCACAATCTGTTTTGCTCATTAAATTATTTTATAAAAGTATAAAAATCACATGAGAGGGAGTGCTGTATTACCAGGATTACAATTTTAAAATGCATTTTAATGCATGCACTTCATGAGTCAACTAACTAGCTAATATTAGCTACACAGACCATCTCCTGATGTTAGCTAACCAGACCAACTGCCAATGTTAGCTACACAGACAAACTGCCAACATTAGCTACACAGACCAATTTCTACTGCTAGCTAGACAGGCCCCACTAAAGTTAGCTACACAGAAAAAAAAGGGACTATAGGTGTGGGAATAAGTTTATCATACTTTACTTGAAGTTTGAGTGTGAAGTGTGAATAGCAGACTTAACAAAGTACATTTAAATGTGCATAATTACAGTTATAGCTGGAGAAACAGTAAACATAACAACAAATAAAAAAATAGTTTCACTATATTTAGTAGTGAGGTAATCCAAAAGTAACAGGAAGTAATCAAGTTATGTTACTTTAATATTGTGATACTTGGATTAGGTTACTGAGTACATTTTTTCACGAGTAATTAGTAACTGTACCAGAATATGTTTCAAATTCGACTCTCCCAAACCAGGCTGTTGTACTGAATATCTGCATGGCTGTGATTATCTTCTTCTTCTTTGGACCGAATCACAGTCGTGCTGATATTCATTACAACAGCACTCTCTCTCCTGTGACATAGCTTTAATATACAACGCTGGCACTAAATGTCACACTAGAGCACCAGCATCTCAGACCAAAACAAATTGGTGCAAGTTAAGGCAAATAAAGATACTTGATCAGCTGGCCATGGTTAAAATAAACCAATATCAAGACCTTTCACAAGAACCTTCCAAGAACCTTGGGACCTGAATTTTGGCCACTGGAGCCAGGGATTAATTTCAATTCCTGTTAGTTTCAGGCAGTAGAACTGACTGTTGGGGGGAGAGGAGAGGCAAACCATTGTCTGCACTGTATTAACTCTGCTTCTTTGTTTCCCTAATATGTCCTTCCACAGTTTTTTTGCAGTGTCGCTGTCCTTCTACACTTGCTTGTGTGAGAGGACAGTCACTGTTTACCACCAGAGGTCATTTGTCAGGAAAATGTAAACACAGGACATTTTAAGCGACAAACAACCGATGTTGGACAAGTCTTCTACAGTGAAACATCCTGAACCTGACCTGAGATGAATCCCACAGAGTCTCACCTGTTCCTGTCCAGGGAACAGAGTCTATGACTTTTTTAGCCTTAACTAAATACATCTTTATCCTCTCTACCCAGAGCCGGTCCTGACCTCCATGGGGCCCTAAGCAAAATTCTGTTAATGGGCCCTCCTAACTGACTGGAGAGCCATGTGCTCTCACCACAGTCCTCCCTCCTTTAAAACGGTTTGTCGGTCAAACAATAAATAGATCCATATAGAACAGAATGAGGTAAAAACAAACAAACAAACAAAAAACAAAACAACAATATTTATTGAATAGAATATTTTGTGAAGAGTCTTGAGATAAGTAAATATTAACATAAATTAGACATTTTAGAATATATAAAAAGTGGAAAATACTAAAACATAACACTGAGCTTTGACTCTGCTGCCTGCTAATTAGACAGTTAATTGATTTAAAGTTGATCATCACTCACTTCCAATCCATTCATTTCCATCTTGCATTAGTGGTAGACAGTAACTAAGTACATTAACATCAAGTACTGTACTTATTTTGTACTTTACTTGAGTTCCATTTTATCCTACGTTATGTTTTTACACTACATCCCAGAGGAATATACTGTAGTTTTTAATCCACAAAGCTTAAAAGGGCTGTTTTCTAACTTTTTAGAGATACATGGTTCTCACAGGACAGTCATGCTACAGACATGTGATGGTCTTATAGACCATGATGCATTGCTGTAGATTAAACCAGCCAACAGTGGCCTAGTCTACAGTAGTTAAAATGAGCTCAACCTTAAACATCTACAGCAGCAAACAGCAGTAACATTAATGCAGTAATATTAATCCAGACACATCAGACAGGCAACATTTTACTGCAACATACTTTTACTTCAAGTACATTTATCGGTTAACATTTTCATTCTTTATTTCAGTCAGGTTTTGTGAATGCGGCAAAGTGTGCACACGCATATGAATGCATGTTGACATGCGACGCTGCTATCTTTTCTGAGCTACAGATTATAAACACCGCTCCACGTTGCCGCTCATCAAATGTGATAAGTAGTTGCATTTGATTCTCACTTCTGTCACACACAAAATCACAGAGCAACCCTGGATGTGTCTGTGTGTCTGTAAGCAGGACACAGACAGACAGACAGACAGACTGCAGCACAGCTAACATCAACTTAACGTTACTGTGAATGAATGATATCAAACTTTGAGAGGAGAACACTGAACACTGACACCCGTTTTGACACGAGGGGGAGGCGGGGCCTTTGCATACCTCATGGGGCCCTACGCAGCTTGCATAGTGTGAATATACAGAGAGATATGAAGTTTTCATTCTAAAGTAACAAAAGCAAAACAATTACTGTTTTCAGGTGACTATACACGAATCAAATTAAGAATATTATATTCCATTAGCTCCCCCTAAATCTTACACACCGAACCTTTAAAGAATAAAGTGTATTTAAACAAGGAAGCTGTAATATATTTACTGTAAAAAAAATATCAGAAAATGACCACGATATGCCATCAGAGATCAAGAAAATGGTGGTTTCCCCCTTTGAAATGTCTAATCCGGACCGGCATACCTGTTTTTGTTTTCCTGTTTCCCCTTAATTAGAGTTCAAATTAGGAAGTAGAGGTAGTGTCTGTTTATGAGTCCTAAGAAATCATCAATAATCTTTTAGAAGGAGTAGATGTTTGTAAGGGTTAAATTCACCAGTGTTAGTGGAGTCTAACAGGCAGTAAGACAGTTACCCACTTAACTCAAACTCCAGAGTGTGTATTTTCAGAGCAGTGGGCTTTTGTTTTCAGGATAACAGGCTTAATTTTACATTGACAGACAACTGACAGTTGTAAGCTTACAGTGGAGGAGTCTGTCTTGTTTGTTTTTGTAGGTTTATAATGTTATGTGTGTCCTGCGCTTCTGAAGTGTTCCTGCAGCCTGCAGAGGTTCCACAAGTCTGGATTGGAGGGGGGAAACAGCTCGCTTCAACCTCAGATCATATAATCTATTTGCTACATTGCTACATATTGCTCCTTTGATATCTGTAATGTGCAGTGCTGAAACAGCACAATAATGACACTTTAGCACAAAGGATGTTGCTAAAATTAAATGAAAACAAGAACCTTGGCGATTATGACTTACATATCTGACATGTTTTCATGTAAAATCCTGAAACAAGTCATGTTCATGCCTTGTGTGCAAATACACTGCCAGAGTCACATCACCATAATCAAACATGATGTACGTGCTGACGCTCATTCAGCACATGTGCCAAATGTGCTGCTGCTCCTGCAAAATGAAGTTATAGCATGATTCATTAAGGCAAATAACAGGAAGCTCTCCCTTGACATTCTCCCCGCGAAGCCAGAGATTACGTTGCCACATCTGCGCTTATAAACAACCCGTGTGTATATGTCACGAGGGTGCCGCTGCGATGTGCTGCAATTCATCATGTGGACAATTAATGCTCTGCATGTTAAATGAGGAACATGGGGGAGGAACAGTCTCCATCGCACGCTGCAGCTTTGTAGTTTTTGTTATTCACACTGGGAGTTCATTTTGTGTGAGCGTGTGTGCAGGCTGTTGCATTCGGAGAACACAATAGTTTGTGGGTGTGCTGTGTGTGCGTTGGCTCTAAAAAAGAGCCGGTATGCACCCAGTGTGGTGGTAGAAAGTCTGCCTCTGCATATGTGTGTGTGCGTGAAGTTATTTGCATGTAACGGTGTGTGTGAGCTCTCCATTTTGTGTGCGAATTTACACAAAAGAATGGCAGTGAGAATAATCAGCGTGTGTGTCTGTGTGGTTCGGTGTGTGCTGGAGACTGTAATAGATTGTGACACATTGTATGGGGAGCGTCAGCAGCGGCGCGCTCACACAGATGTGATATGTGGCCAGTTTCGCATCCCATTATCCAGTAAACTGCATGGCGTCGTGCACGGCTCCAGATTGCGATGTCAACTGGATGTACATTCAGCGCGACTGCTGTGTTAGGACTAAGCATATGGCACACTCTCCTCTCCGAGCCTCTACTCGAACGGAGTGACATTAGTTTGGATCTATCTTCCCCGAGCTGAGGCTTTCCATTTGACCTCTGTGAATTAATGCAGCAGTTGTGCTGAAGAATCACCCCTCCGTGCACTCTGTGAGAGCTAAAAACAGACTTCAAGGGCTTTGTTTTTGAAACGAGGTTTCTAGTGGCCTAAAAAAGTCTTGCAAAGTAATTATAACAAGTAATGGAGAGAAGATTTTTGGCGACACGTTGAACACATCTCAAACATTGTCAACTTTGCATTAAAGATGACATAAATGACCAAATGTCAAACATTCAGAAATACTCATTCGTGAGATGTGTCATGACACATTTCATGGTTATCACAGTGTAATGACAGTCTTATGCACACCCCTTCAAATAAAATCTTACCAAATTTCTTAAGTCAGTGATTTAGAGACTGGTAGGACCTCTGGAAAGCAAATCCTTCATTATGTGAAGATCCTGAAAGGAAATACTGAATACATTTGTGCAGAAATGACTCGCAAATTAACAGATTGATACATAGAGAAAAATTGAATTAATGCCAATTTTGATTGATTAATTATCTAAGTAATTTATCAAGCAAACATGCCAAACAATCTCTGGTTCAAGCTTCTCAGATGAGAAAGCGGAGAGAGGATTTCCTGGTAACACTTAATTTGAAGAGGTTTGAATAAAGGAAGTAATGAATGGGTCTTTGTGAAAGTTATTATGTCAGTTATGCCATCTTTAATGCAACATTGGCATTGTTTGAGATGTCTTTGTTTTGACAACTTGACATTATTAAAACTAATTATGTCTTTGCTAAGACGACTGTGAATGATTAAGACTTTTAAAAGCATCCACAAGATGTTAAAACTGTTATTTAAAAGTTGTAATCAATAATTGAATTAAGCACGTCTTTTATTCTTAAACTGGTGATGAACTCGCTGAGATGTGACCCTGCGGCGCCAGCTTTGTCAGCCTCTAGCTGAGTGTGACTGACATGGCGTTCCCGGCCAATACCGATGTGATTTTCTTGCTGGGTTTGGCTCCTGGCACCCAGAATTGAGTCAACTAATTAGTCAGCTAGCTCCATGGCTTACTAAGCTAACTAGCTAACGCCAGCTACAGATTACAGTTAGCCTGTGGACAGGTCCAAAACGTACCACTTTACTTGAGGTCCAGGAAAATATTCATGACACGCTGTACATTATTGTCATGAGACCATTAACGGTCTCACGACGGCCAGTGTCAAAACCAAATTTGACAGTTTAATGTAATGTTAAAACATAAAGCTGAACAGTTTCGTTAAGTTTGATAATGTCAAGTTGTCATAATAAAGACATTTTAGTCTTGGTAAATGACATCTCAAACAATGACAACTCTGTATTAAAAATGACATAACTGCACAAATGACACTCAATAACAACAGTCGTAAAGACTCCTTCATTTTAATGACGGGTGTCATGATGTGGTTATGACAGTGTAATGACAGTTATATGCACACCCCTTCAAATGAATCGTTCTAGGATTTCTTAAGTCAGTGATTTACAGAAGGACTTCTGGTAAGCAGATCTTTCAGTATGTGAAGATGTTGAAGAAAAATACTGATTAAATTTGTGCAGAAATGATTGATTTATTAACAGATTGACACATGTACAGAAAATTAATCACTGTCCAATTTTGATTTGTTAATTGTAAAAGTAATTTATGAAGTAAAAATACCAAACCATTGCTGGTTTAAGCTTCTCAAATGAGAGGGTTTGCTTCTGTTTCTGAATAACTTTCTGTTCTGGATGTCTTGTCAGACTAAACAAGGTATTTCAGGTGCTATCCTTTGCTGTGATTGGCATTTTTCACTATTTCCTGACATATTGCAGAGGCCATGTTTAGACTAACCTTAGCCCTTTGTTAAATTACACCGCAACACCGGCATCCTCGGTTTGCTGTCTCAAAATGCAGGATTGTTTAGAGAAAAAAGTTGAATGTGGCTTAACTTCTGCCACAAGGCAATGCATTGGCCAATCAATTACAAATGCATGCATGTGCTCATTCCTGGTAGAATATTTTGTAAAAATGAGGGCTGCAATTCTACAGTTTACCCCACCTCTGTGAAGATGGAGGCTAAATTAACTGTTGCTGTGGTAACTTTCAGGAGTTGTAGAAGCTGAACCACTATGCAGTGAGCCTTCATTTCATCATATCACTGGTAGCTGCAACATGTCTGCACTAACCTTGACTTCAGCCAGTCACAATGTGATGAGGACAGTGCCTTGGTGATCATTTTATACACCAGTACTAGAAAAAAAAGGTACCACTTCACATGGTCATCCTGTCAGCCTAGTCAGTGTAATCTCTATGCTTCCTTCAGATAAGGAATATAGCCAAACTGAGGTCTGCTGTATCAAAAATGAAATGGAGATGCTAATACATGCATTCATCCTGTCATATTACTGCAATTCTCTTTCCACCACCCTTAATAAATCTTCATTAAAACATCTACAAACAGTCCAAAATGCTGCTGCTCGGCTCCTAACATAACCCAGCAGATGGTCACATTTTAAAATCTTGGTGCTCACTTATACAGCCTTACATGGCCAGGCTTCTCAGACCTTCTACACCCCGACACCACTCTTAGGTCCTCCACTCAGGGTCTTCGAAGCATTCCTTGGCTCAGGGAGATCGCTCTTTTCAATTGGCAGCCCCAAAGCCTTGGAATAGTCTGCCAATAAGCTTGAGATCTCTGAACTCTGTGGACTCTTGTAAAAAGCAGCTAAAAACCTACCTGTATAGACAGGCATTTTGGTAGCTTTTTTTTTTTTTGCTATTTGTGCCTTTATTTTTTTGATAGTGATAGCTGAAGAGTAGACAGGAAACAGGGAAGAGAGAGAGAGGGGATGACACGCAGCAAAGGGCCGAAGGTGGGAGTCGAACCAGTGGCCGCTGCAGAGGACTACAGCCTCCATACATGGGTCGGACGCTCCACCCACTGAGCTAAATGTCCGCCCGTATTTTTGATTTGATTTCTTTGCACCTGAAGTACTTTGTGACTGGAGTTACCATATAAATCAACACTTTATTTTACAGTACATTAATAAGACATAACCAGCTATAGGTAACGTCAGATTAGACAAAAACTAACATTAATATGTTCTTTATTAGACCATTTATTAGCCTTTATTAGAGGGTAATTTGGGACACATTACAACACAACTGTACCGTGAATTAAGTGTATTATTTCCCATCATTAGACCCTTATTAGACCTTATTAGAGGGTAATTTAGGACACATTATAGCGGAACTGTACTGTAAACTAAAGTGAAATCACATATAAAATCACATGTGAAACAGATCTACCAAGTAAAGGCCAAATCTTTCTACTCTGCCAGTTGTGTGGGACAGGACAGAAATCACAGGGGGACCCCCAAAGACTTTGTCAGCTCTGAGGTCATCAGAATTTATATTTTTAAAAAATCTGTGCACAAAACTCTTTAAAAAGATCAATTTATTTGCCCTCCAGTAAAAATAGTAGCTTCTTTGTTGGTTACTTAGCAGACCACAACTCTGGGAGCTGTTACGCTCTGTGATAAGTGTGTATAAGCTATTCTGTTGGGTTGGTAAAAAAAAGAAGAAAAAAAGAAAAATGTTTTATACTAGAAAAGATAAAGGTTTGAAGAGTGGAAACAATGTTGATTTTGGAAAGAAAAAAGTTTTGGAATGAATCACTTATTGCGTTGGTGTATGTGCATGTGTGTCAGCCGGTGGGGGCTCCAAAGAAAAAAAAAGGTTGGGACCCACTGAAATAACTACTGTCCAATTAAAACATATTGTCTAATAAAGAACATATCATTTCTAGTTTTTGTCTAATTTGATATAAAGTACAGCTTATTACATCTTAGTAGCATACTGAAAGATAAAGTGTGACCAAATAAACTTGCTAATTGTTATAAACTATTCATAAATCATTTATAAGGGTAGTCTTATTACAAAGTGGTTCTATAAAAACTTGACAGTAAAACCAGTGCACATGGCCATATATCTTAAGGAAACTCAGACAGTAACAGTGGAAGTGTTTTTCTAAATATACATGCAGCTTTCTGCTTTGTGTGTCTGGCAGCTGCTGCTGAGCTCCTGAATGCTTTCAGCAGGCCTCACTCATGGCTGCTTCGCTCGAGTCATTTAAGTGATACTTTGAAAATGAGCGGAATGCTTTGCTGAGTCAGTCCTGATGGAATACTCTGCTTGGTACATTCATAATGCAGAAGTCACGGCACTTTGAGTGAAAGCTTTTGTCTCTGCCCACGAGGTCAGAGTCCAAATATCTCGCTCTAATATCAGAAGATAGAAACCCAAACAGCCCTCCAAGTAGGACATGCCACCATGCTGCTTCAAGGCCACCTCGACTTTTATTGGGCGCCAGTGTTTGGTACGCTCAAATTGTTGCATTCTGCCAAAGGCGTCAGTCCAGAATTACACAGAAAAATGAATCTGTGCTCAACAGACTGAATATTTATTCTAATTAGAGAAAGAAAGAAAGTACTATAAAGGGAAAGAAGCAGACAGTTTGCTTGCCGCCTAGTAATTAAGATGATTATTTTGGCATATTTTATCAGTTTTGGTCATCTCATTTGAAAGTGGTTCCTGAACATCCCAGCACCCACTACTGTAGCCAAACATTATTCCCGGAGGATGCAGACCAAAAAGTGGATCACCACTGATCAAAACTTTCTGTAGATGCTACAAGTCAGCGTTGTAGCCTTTTGAAGTGCTTCTTAGCTAAGCATTGTTTCCCAGAGGATGGAGGAATGAAATCTGACTCAGCAGGAAGAAAAACATGAAACACTTCTTTTGACATAAAGGCACACGGTCCAGATTTAAAGCAAGTCTTGGAATGAGATCATTGACAGAAAGAAAGACCCAGAATTTCAAAAAAGATATGAACAAAATTTGATTACAATATTTCAATGCTGTTCTATCTTCTGGCCACATGATTTCACTGAATTTAGATGAATACAGGAGTCACAGATTAAAACACATACAGTAAAAGACAGGATAAGAGGATACAGTGCAGTCTCATAGATCCCTTTAACGTTTTGCATAATCGTGTGTCCCTGGTGAGCAGGGTGTGTTTAGCGAGGGCACACTGTGTATATAAAGAGCATAACACATAAAATACACAAATAAATGCACCCCAGATGCCAACCAAACACCCTCAGAGATACATTATAGCATTAGGCCACATTAGCAACAAAGCGTAAATGGAGCACGTCTCTAAAATCAGCATCAGAAAATAGGAAAATAAATGTGGATACAAAAAGATGCAAAACAAACAGGTGACAGGCTGTCGAGACTGTTGTGTAATTGTCAAAAAGTATCTGTCAGAATGAGTGAGGATGATGAAACAAAGCAAGCTGTTCAATTTAATCAAAGAATTTCTTTCTTACTGAAGGTACCTTTTAACACTAGGTGTGGATGTTGTTGTGGAAAATCACAAAACAGTGGTGGAAACAGAATTATTATAGTTTTGTATTTTCAGGTACTACAAAACAGACTCAACACTTTATGAGGCCAGCTTCTTTCTCATGCTTGTTGTACTGACAAATTTGAACAAATTGACTAAAAAGGACTAAAACTAAAGACATCCTTTATATTTCATTTATTTTAGTTTGGTAAGTACAGTTTTGCTGCTTAAATATGAACTATATTTGGAGCGGTGACATTACAGCTTGACTGAAAGCAAGCTTTCTAATTATTACACCACTGTTACATTATGTCGAGGAACACAAGCTTTCCAGGTGATTTCTTTATTGTGTGTTGTATTGATGTTTGAGTGTTTTTTTTTACTTTAATGATTAGAGAGGCTGTTTTCTGTGACTAAAATGGTAACTTTTCAATGCGTGCTGTAATGTCACAACAGTTTAGGCTATGGTTTAGGCCGTAAAACCCAACAGGAAGTTGGCCATTTTGAATTTAGCGGCCATTCTTAGCAATTTACAGTCATACTTTAACGAACTCCTCCTATAGAATTGATCAGATTTACTTCAAAAATCACTGTGTGCCATCTAGACCACTTTGTGATCAAAAGTTATTCAAAGATGAAATAATTGTTGAATAGTGTGGACATGAATTGGCACCATATTTCAATGTTTCGGCATGAAACAGGAAGTTGCTGTAACACTGACAATCGATATGAACTGTATAAACCCCGCTTCAAATAACCCATACTATCCCTTTAAAAGTGCATTGAGTAAATGTACTTAGTTACTTTCCACTACTGCCAAAAAGTGATCCAAATAATGAATGCGTATTAAAGAAAGTCATGTGTAAAGCTGGAAACCAGAGGAGGAGGAGTAGCAGGAGGGAAATGGAGGGTCGAAGAAGTGAAGAAAAAAGCCTAGTTGGATCAGTACCAAGCTCTGACAAGATGGGAAAGGGATGAAACATCTTCTTTATGATGTGCAAGTCGGATTCTTCCTCAACATGCTTCAGACAAAATGCACAGAAACAGAAATCCCACATATGGACAGACGTGATAATATGGATGGAAAAATATACTTTGATTAAAGTGCCTGACGATTTTAAATTGCAACATTTACACCTCCTAAACACAAGACTACACAATCATGTGCTACAACAGAGTAACAGAGGGGACCTACACACATTGCAGCACCATACACACCAACACACACACACACACACACGAGAGTTAGAGATTTGGGCTTGGTGCCAAAATTTTTCAACTAAGATAAATTTGTGGTGCACTGTAAAGAAGTTCACTGTGAAACAGTAAACAACAGTACAATACTGGCAGCATTTTTCCTCTTATTTTACAGTGCATCTGCTGTCATTTATTTTAACAGTATATTACTGTATACTGGATTACAGTATATGACAGTAGGAAAACTGTGGGTGCATGTTGTCTTTATTTACAAAAGGTAATAACATCTTTTTTTTTCATTACAAATAAAAAAAACTTAGAAAACACAAGATAATACACATTTCAAAATATAGTAGTATGTAGTTTATTATAAGTCCTCAATTTTGATATCTGAACATTTGTATTAAAAAAAACTGTCAAGACATTTAAAAGAGACTGAAGCCAATAAAATCATAAAGGACAGGGTTTACTGAGCTCATGAGCAAAACCACAACCATCATGTGAGAGACACTTTGGAGATTCCAGGTCCTCACTCCCTTTTTGAAAATCGTCCTGTTCCTTCATGTTTGCAGTTGTACAGTCGGCTCTATAATAGATCAAATAAACACAGGTTAGCTGCATCTTCACACTGTAGAATTTGCAATTAACTTCGATAGCCTGACTATTTTGCTTGCTTCAGTTGAATCCGAGGATAATATCAACCTACCTTATTTACAGAAATGAATAATCAAAGACTGGAAAACGGGTAACGTTAAATAAAATTTACAAAGGTCTGTAACAACGCTTTAACTTTGCTGTTAAGTGGCTAATGTTACTACAGCTAATTGAGCCTGAGCTAGCTACAGAGCTTGCTTCACCAATTTTAGCAACCTCACGGAAAAAGATCTAAAGAAACTAGAAATGTCAACGGTTTAATATTCTTACAGACAAAACAACACTGAACGCAGATTTCTAAAAATAAGCGTAATTTTACGTCATTTGCTTAATGGTCCTGTGACAGCGAAGCAGCGCTGTCCAAAGTCACCTTCAGGAATAGCCAGTCATACTGTGGCACTCAAAAGTGAAATGAGTTTGATTCATAAAAAAACTAAACTAAATTAAAATTTTAAAACTCATCAGAACAAAACTTTAGCCACAATCATCAGTATGTTGATGGATAGTGACTAGAAGGCATGATAACATGTTTCCACTTCTAGACAGAAAATACTGTATTACGCTGATAAATTACAGTTATCTACTGCTATAGTTAACCATCTGCGTGAATTGTTCATTTTCATGCAGAGGATGAATATTTAACAGTATTTTATAATTATTCTGAAATAGAGGATACTGCTCAGTCATCTGTTACAGTGTGTATGTTTAAAATGGTGTCTGTTGTGTAGTACATTTGGAAAGACTTTTTTCAGCAAGAACAGAGGCCTTGTTATCTTCCTCAGATCACCTGCAGGATTTTTTGGGTTATATCTAAGGCCCTTAGATTGTTTTTGCGATATAATTGCATCTAATTAATTTAGGAATATCACCATATTGACTTCAAATTATCCTCATGATCTTAAAGCCTGATTTATACCACCAAGTGAAATATATACTGGATTCACAATGTGTCTAATGAACATTCCCGTCCTGCCTTTACATCTACGATTTATATGCATGCCTGCATTCTGTCCGTATTGTGATCAGATCTCATTATGCAAAGCAAGCGAACATGGCAGCTCGTGCTGTACAGCCTTTTTCCTTTTGCTGCAGAGGGGAGGTCATCTTTTATCACAAATGAAGCAAACAACAGAAGTGATGACAAGGCTGGTCCAGTTCACGTATGGTTTTCTTGTGGGAGAGCAGCAAGCAGAGCAGGGCCATAGTGATGATGTTTGTAGTCCTACTGGGGGGGGGGGTTCTTTCTGCAAAATAAAGACATTTTAAAGAGTAACTTCACACTGGGCTGAAAAGTAGCAGTGCTGTACAGTCAGTCTCTGGTTAAGGGAGAAATCTTTAATATATTTACTGTAATAAATCATAAAATGACCATAATATGTCATCAGAGATTAAAGGAACTTGTTAAGTTAAATTATAATTTCTCTGGCTGGAATAACTCTGTTTGCCCGTTTTACATTAATTAGAGTTAATGCAGTTGTTCGCTAAATGAGCTTCTGTTTATGAGTTGTAACAAATCATTAATAATCTTGTAGGAGTAGATGTTTGTAATGGTGAAATTGAGCAATAAGTTAATGGAGTCTGGCAGGCAGTAAGACAGTCCGACTTTTCAGAGCAGGATAACAGGCTTAGCTTTACACTGACAGACAACTGACAGCGTTGGACTTGTCTCCACTTGTTATTGTCAAATTATAATGCGCTCGTCTTGCAGTGTTCCTGCCGCCTGCCTGAGCTTCCTTGAGTCTGGGAATGAGCTATATATCGCTCCTTTAAAGTTTCAAGTGTATTTAATTGGTATGTGTCGAGACGTGTGCTCATTTGCACCTCTCACCACACCCACACTGGTGTTTTGATCTACTCACACGCCCTGATGCACACTTCTACATCACTGATCATTAAAACGGTGGATATCAGCCTTTAACCTGTTATGAAGATGTTTATATGTTTGATAACATTGTTAGCTGTAACCGTGACTCTCCGTTAAGCTCTGCTTTCCTTCCTTCCTTGAGTTGGGCTTTCCATTCTCACGCTGCACATATGCGGTTTACAGTGATAACAGTGGAGATTTTAACATTGAAATTGGCAGCAATTTTCGACTCCAGTCCACAGAGTAGTAAAGAAAAGCAGCCTCTCATTTCTGACAGGATTTTTACAGTTAAAATGATGATTCTCGCTAGCAGATTTCGCTAGCTAATATAAGCTGATGCTAATGCTTTCATTCCTCTGATGTTCCTTAATGTTTCCATGTGACACATTTTAAATCGAGAACCCTGTAAAAGGGTCTGAAATGTATAAAGTTGCTTAACAGCTGCGCACATGATATGATGTTATTACTAAAGGAGAGGCTAAAGCTACACCCCAGCCCCCAGCAAATATTGGCGAGACTGTGAAATACAACACACATATGATAGACAACAGAAATACACTCGTTAACATCAGCGTCACATATCTGATTCTGTGCCAATCATATCCGCACATATGCTCTGCACGATGGTCACGTCACAGACACACTGACCATAACGCCACACCCACAACAGCGCTCATCACAGCCACACACACTCTGACACATTGCTTTCATGAAGTCAGTGTTAGCGATAGATTCCAAGAACAGGATAAAGACAAGACAGACTGTCTTCGAGGAGACGGAGCAGCTGACGGTGTTGCCAAACAGCAGTAAAATTTCCAGCTTTTGAGTGTCTAGCTCAGCAGACTACTGTTCACAGACTGACAGTTAAAATCTCACCTCCCGTTCTGGCTGAAGAATAAACAACCTGACGCGTCTCCTCCAACATTTTCTCATCCAGACTTTTTTCCCCCTTTTTTCTCACTGCAAAGATTAACTAGAGCAAACTGTAGCACGACGTCAGTCTCTGCTTTGTTCACATCTGCTTCCTCATGAGATCATCATAGTTATTTGTTATTAGACCTGAATTATAGGGGCACACTAGTGCACTTCAATATTATTTTTTTTCATTAGTACATTTTGTTGAAAATACTTCTGCACTTTTACTTAAAAGATTTCAAAAGCAAAAACAGGGGCCTGTTTTGCCCAGTTGGAAATTAAAGCCTGTCACAAAATGAAATCCTGTGTCCAAGAAATTATAAAATGTTTGCAGAATTTCCGTGAGTCCGGGCTGCCAGATAATATCCAATGACCAGCTGTGATTTTCCAACAAATGTAATCACAGTCAAGGATACCAGAAATATCAATGATGTATTTAATATTCTGATAGTTTACTGTTATTGCATTACTTTCCTGTTTCCTCTTCACATTACTACTTAATTCTGTTCTGCTTTTAACTTTGTCTGTACATATTTTAATTGTGCCTGACTTTGTGACATCATTTCAGTGTTTTTATGTGCATTTATATACATATATATTTCGTTCTATTCTAAGTAGTTACATAAGAACTTTTATTTTATTCTACTCTGAAATCATTGTATTATACTGTCTAAATGTCTACACATGTATAAAAATGTTTTTCTCTTTCAGTTTCCTCTCTGTCTTGTTATGTTGTTACTTTTCCTTCTTACTAAAATTGGATCATCTTAACACAGAAAAATCTAATTAAGTAATGGGCATATTGAGCTGTAAACCAACCTGGAGAAACTACTACACAATTAACTTGGCAAACATATCCTGGGGAAGCGTGACACAAGAAGTAAAAACTTGTTAATTAACCGGAGACGTTTATAGACGGCAGCCTCGTAACAAACGACCAGAAATGTGTCTTTGAAAGTGATGTGAAAGAACGTGAACACTGGCTCATTTGTCACGTACAGCTTTTGACATTTGGCGCTGGTTGAGTTTAAGTTATGGGTAAAAAACAACTTGATATTGGTGCTGTAATTTCATTTGACACTGAAGGAATAAAGTGCACACTTAATATGTTAAATCATTAACTTCTGACTGTC
>JAJHUR010086768.1:0-11899 GCA_027495735.1 Lutjanus campechanus
CTCCCGCCCTCGGCCCTTTGCTGCGTGTCATCCCCTCTCTCTCTGCCCCCTTTCCTGTCTACTCTTCAGCTATCACTGTAAATAAAGGCACAAAAGGCCAAAAAAAATTACTTCCAAAAAGGAAGCAGGGGCACCATCTAAAGAGTACAGTAACTGCTTTGTCACCTGGGGAGACCAGACTGCCTTAAAAATCTCAGAGTTTTATGAGTTGTTGAGAAAGAGGAGTTAATTGTCCTTTCTTGTGAATTCAGCAAAGTAATGCATTAAATTATTCCTTTGTTTGTGTAAAAAACAAACAAAAAATCCTCAGATGTCTTGTTTTATCCACAACTCAAAAATATTCAGTTTACTGCCAGAGAGGAGTAAAGAAACCAGAAAGTATTCACATTTGATAGGCCTGAAATCAGAGAATTTGAACATTTTTTATTGGAAAATGACTCAAAACAATTAACTGATTATCAAAATAGTTGCCGATCAGTTTAATAATCAATTAATTGTTGCAGCTCTACTGTCAATGACAGTGTGCAGTGAAAGTGTGCACAGCATTATCTGGCCCACATGTTAACATAATAATGTATTTTGTTATGATTACCATTGGTGTACTATTGGCCTAACAGCTCTTGTGCAACATTTCAAGTGCTCTTGGAGCCCCCCTGGTGGCCACTGGGGCCCTCAGCAGGTTCTTAGTTTGTTCATGCCTTCAGCTGGCTCTGCACATTTCTTAAAGGGAGATAGCGTAATATTTACCCTGGAGGGTAAACAAATAATAGAATTGTTTCTATGAGTGGAAATCATGGTTCTTCCAACTCCTTTTATAACTTTTTTCTTTACTCAAACATAACTTAACAACTTTTTTGGTTTGGCTTATCACTATGAAGTACATATTATAATTGATTGTAATAAAATCATCTGCATTTAGATTGGTTCCCTAAAATCCTCGCTTTCATTGCGCAAATCAGTCTGCCGCTGGGCACAATTTTCCCTGCAAAACTGATGTCTCCATTATAGACTAAACTGATGAAAAAATTCATACTTTTTCTCCTAATATTTCTCCAAATATTACTTCCCCTTCAACCCCGATGCCAACCTCTGTTAATCCAAAGTAATAAAATTATTGTTATCATGTTACAACTGAGTTATTACTATCCAATGCTCATCATGACTCTCCCCAGGCGTAAAGTACCGTCCACATCAAGGGCTATAAAAAATAGTTCTAAAATCAACCACTATATATTGTGTGTGTGTATATATATATATATATATATATATATATATATATATATATATATATATATATATATATTGTGCTTGAGTTAGAACGACTTTATCTGTGGACAAAATAGCACTCCATCGCAGAAAAAACAAACAAACACACACAAAAAAAAACCAAAACAAAAAATGATCCTACACTATTCCAGTGAGTAAGCTACCAGTTCATTATATCAGGTACCAGTTTGAATTTAATCATTCCCTTTATTAAGGAGCAGCAGACTTAGAAATGTCTTCTCTCCCCATTACTTTGTATGTAACTCCTTCAAATGGAGCCGTCATTAGCTCAATCCACTCCTTAAAGGATCACGGACTGGACAATTTCCAGTGTCTCAACATTATTCTACATCCTGTAGTTGTGGCCAGATGGACCCATAACGTCTTACATTTATTCACAATGATGTTGTCTGGCAACAGACCCAGAATACATAAAGCTGGAGGAATAGCTGATTGTAACTGAAACATTTTGTTCAGGAGAGTGGTAACATCCTCCTATAATCGCTCATGTTTTTTTCACACAAGTACAATGTGTATGAGTGGCAGCTTCTTTCTCACATGTCCAGCAGGTGTCACTGTTCCTCAGTTTAAAGCGATATTCCACTCTTAGATAATCATCCACTCAGTATGTACTCACCACTATGCCGATGTGATGATGGGTGAAGATCTTCAGTTCACAAAACAATCCTGGAGTTTTAGGAGAAACAGGGTAGCAGCCTCATCCAGTACAATGGCAGTGAATGGTGACCACGGATAAAACGTTAAAAAAAAGAACACGAAACAAACACAAAACGTCTCCATCCTGCTTGTGTGATGTAATCCAAGTGTCCGCGAGCCGTGACATTAAAAATTAACCGCAAAAGACGCCATTTACGCCATGTTTTTAGCAGATATGTCAACTGTAGCATGTAGCCAGTAGGATGTAAACATGGCGTTGATCTTGCGAGACTTCGGCATTTTCCTCCATTAAGAGATATGCGAAGTCTCGCATATGTAAATTAATGATCACAAAAAGATTAAAAATCATCTTTGTTTGAAGTTACAGTCAGGTGTGAGGTCCCCTGTAGGTTTTTTTGAGATTAAGGCAACAAGTAGGGTGATAAACAAGTTTTTAGGTCTCAGTTTATCCAGAGATGATGAGAAGACCCAAAGTGAGCTGACGAGATTGTGCATCAGGTACACAATACTGTGTGTGCGGCAGGACGTAAGGCTCTGCCCCCAAGTGAAACAAGGAGCCTCACTGATAAACAGCAGGCACAGAAACTGAAAGTGAAACAAAAAGGCAAAGACTGTCAGAGACGTGGGAGGAAACATGCCCCAACAGAGAGCCCTGCTTTCCCCCTCTGGCAAAGTGTCGGAAGCGTGCTGTTTCACAAAGACAAAGGTGCATGTTGTGGAACACACAAAGAGACAAGTGACACGTGTTAATGATGAACACTCCCAATGAAAACACAGATAAATGTTCTAACAATGGAATATTTTGAGAAACTGAGCATAAAGCCCAAAGTAAAACCCAGGAACATGAACCTGAGAGCATTTAACAACCAACCTATCTCAACAACAGGTGAGTTTAGGTGAAGGTCAATCTCTTAGTGCACTCTTTGCACTGGTTGAGGTGGACAGTCTATCTTAGATCTAAGAGCGAGTGAAAAGCACGGGCTTTTAAAGAGTCCATGTCACTGACAACGCTTTAGTGACCCCTAGGGGCAATACTGAAAATCACAAGGACAGAGATGCAGGATCCACAGCAGAGATACAGTATTAAGAGAGTCCAAGGATGTGTTTCAGGGTGTCGGCTGCTTACCAAACCAGTACAAAATACAGGTGAAAGACACAGAGCCAGTAAGACATGTGGAAAGAAAAGTCCCAGTGGCCCTAAAATAAAGTCTGAGAAAAGACAAAACTTTGAAATGCAAGAACCTACAGACTGGGTTAATTTAAAAAATGAGTTTTAAGACTGTACATAAATCTGAGGTATTTGAACAGATGGATCAAAAGGGAGCACCTCAGATTGTCAACACAGCCAGACAGTACAAGTGTAATGACAGGGACAGCTCTTCTCTCCCAAATTGGATGCATCCTCTTGCCTGATAACAGACTGAATAGTCATCTCACTACACTCCATTTCCACATTCAGTCTGACAGTGTCACCACTCTAACAGTTTCCCTGGAGGGAGGATGTGATTTTCCATGACCAGTCACTAGAGACCAATGTATACCACTCAATCTAACATCATTTTTAGTTGACACTGGTGAATTGCCATGCCAACATAGATTGTTTTTATCCCCACAGTCTTTGGTTTTGTGAGGGAGCGAGTGTGTGAGGGGTAGTTATGTTACTTTTAGTCATTAGGTTTGTAGACAAAGTTGTGTGTTGTGTTTGAGGTCCCTGCAATGTTACCACAGCGGCTTCATGTACTCTTTCCAGCAGAGTTGATTTAGACTGTGAAAAGCTAGCTGGCAGCTACGACTCAGACTGAAGACAAGTAAAATAGCCTAAAGCTTACATTATGAGGCAGTTGTATTTGTGAGATCAGGTGAGAATCCATCTTGCTAAGATTCGAGATATCCATTTGTGGTGTCCACACCACAAGTGGTGCAGCCAATCAGCGTTCTAGGAGGGACAACTAGCAGCTTCGGGCGTGGTTGAAGGTGTGACAACAGCGAGAAGCATCCATGGAAACGACTCGTCTCGAACAAACAATGGCGGCTCCTGAAGAGGTTAGCATAGATACTGTGATAGCATCAGTTATATCAGAACTGGAGAGTATTTCTTCATTGAAAGAAGAGCAAAGAACGACACTGAAGGCTTTTCTCCATGGAAAAGATGTTTTCACTCTTCTCCCGACTGGCTTAGGCAAGAGTTTGATCTGATTGGTTGAAGTTAGCCTGTGTTAGATGTGATAGACAGATGGTTCATCCAGTCACCTGCTAAGTGTTTTTAAAAAGTGCCTGCCCTTTTCCAAACGGTTTCTAAGGACGACTTCCCAGATGGTTCTGTGTAATCATCTGGCATGTCAGGTTATGGGGCTGGACATGATATGTTCAAAGTCATATTCTGAACTCCTTGAAGGTTTCACATGAAAACCGTAGTTCGCCAGCTGAGCAGACTAATTCTGGAATCTTGGCAAAGGTAGTCTAACTTTGCCACCACTTATTCAGCTGTAGGAACAGGTAGCCCCAGTATCTCAAGGTACTGGGAATAATGGTCATAAACCACAAAATAGTTTCTCCATTTGTTTTCAGAGAAGTCCATCTCAACCTTCTGGTAAAGATGTTGAGCTTAGTGGTTCTTTTCTCTGTGTTCTTTTGTTCTCACAACAGAACTCACATCTCTCCAGTCTTTGCTTCAAATCAGCTGACAGATGTTTATGCCCTCTCTCTGCATTTGAAGAGGCCCTGGAGCCCTTCATGGATTTTGCTTAGTATCTTCTCTCATTGATTGAGGTGTAACTATGCGGCTTCCCTCAGTGACTAACCCACCGCTCTGTGAGAGCTCTCCTCTGTAGAGGTAATCATCTCTCACAGAAGGGTGCAGCTATTTAGCGTGGTCTGGCTAACAATTTTGCAACTCCACTGCTTGGAGTTGACTGTCAGCCCGTGTGTCTCTCCTGATCCAGCCTCCAGCTAAATGCAGGTAAAGTGTTGATGATGGAGTTCACATATCAGCAGACATCAGTGTTGCTGTCCGTGGTGCTGACTGCAGGGGTCGGTTTCACAAAGATATTTTAGACTAGTCTGTAGTGTTAGACTAGTCATCATTTTGCTCCAAGATTAGTCTATTGCAAGTTGAACAATTTCACAAAAATAAAGACTGACTAACTGTAAGCCAAAAAAAAATTAGACACCTTACCCCCAGGCTGACTCAGACTTAAGACCCATGTTACCATGGTAACGGTCAGTGCCACCAACTTATCAGTAGCAACCAACAGTTTGCTAAGTTTGCTAACATTGTTATCTTCAGCACCATTTCTTTTGTGTCTATACGCTTTTCTTGTGGTCCTCCCCCAGTTTTTGGATTTTCTTTTTAACATTTCTTTCTCTATGTCTTTTTTGAACATCTCTGATGCTCCTCTCAATGGTAGGATTAACACAGTTTACTGTCACAGCAATTTTTTTTCATATCAGAGATTTTTTTTTTTGCATTGTATTGTATTGTTTTTGTATTGTAAACTTTCCAAATAAACTGTTGAATTCTGCCAAAAGACATATTTTTTTCTGATGAGGTAAACAGAGCTGATGCAGTCACTTGGCCAACCATTTATTTTATTTGAAAAAAATCTTAATTTTCCCAGAATTGAATGTGCTGTAGTCCAACTAAAGATAGTCAAACAGTAAACTGCTTTGTGCAACAGATGAATTTAGACGTCTGTCTGAAGTCTGACGATCTGTTATATCGAAGCCATCTAAGACTTGACATGTCAGAGCTTTAGGAGACTTGGTTTGCACCAGACAAGCAGTATGGAGACATTTTTTATTTTTATTCTGTTGTTTTTTACAATTTGAAAGCTGGTCACCGTTCACTTCCATTGTTTGGGAGATTCTGCAACACTGTTTTCCTGTGAAACTCCAGCAGTGTTTTGTGGACTAAAAATACTAAACCTGACCTTCAATCGGTATGAGGGTGAGAAGATAATGACTGAACTTTCGTTTTTGGGTGAACTGCCCCTTTAACAAATAGCACCACACCTCTGATTATGAATACCAGCGGACCACTTTGTAGTCTGCTCTAGGGCTGGACAATATATTGATATTATATTGTATCGTGATATGAGAGTAGGTATCATGGTAGATTTTGCATATTGTTATATCATGATATGGCATAAGTGTTGTCTTTTCCAGCAGTGTTTTATGGACTAAAAAACTAAACCCGACTTTCAATCAGTATGAGGGTGAATAGATAATGACTGAATTTAAATTTTTGGGTGAACTATCCCTTTAACTGCATTCCCTTTAATAACAGATTACTTTAGACTGTTGGAATTTCAAAAGGTATGTTGAATCGACAACAGCATTGTTTTATGTAACTTCAGTTCAAGCTGAAAACAAATGATCACACTTACTTTTTTGACAATAAACTGGATCAACCAGGCATTATGATCAGAACTCTGTGTGTGTGTGTGTGTGTGTGTGTGTGTGTGTGTGTGTGTGTGTGTGTGTGTGTGTGTGTGTGTGTGTGTGTGTGTGTGTGTGTGTGTGTGCGTCCGCATCGTACGTCCTAGAACAAAAGAGGAGCAGTTGCTGACTCAGCCTCCTTCAATCTGCATAGTGACTCCCCCTGGAGGCCTGCATGTTCACTCGCACACAGACACACTCTCACTGCCTGAAGCTCTCTCAACAAAAAGAAGTTAAAAGGTGGTTGCAGTGCTGAGAATAGGAATAATAGTAACACAAAGCAGAGCAGAAAGCTAATTTCATTTTATCCCCACAGCAGTTTATAATTCCATGGAGTCAGCAGACAGGATGAGACGTTTCAGCCTGTTTAGCTCCGCATGACTGTAGGCTGAACAGGTACAGGTGGTGAACACTCAGAGTAATGGAAATTCATGAGGCCCAGTCCTTTAACTAGAAGAGTCACTCAGTAGAGAGCAGATTACTGACAACAGATGGTGAAGCACCTTCTGCAAAGCCACCACAACTACCAGATGCAACCCGCTGAGATTTGCAAAGTTGAAACAAGATTTCAAACTGAAGCAGTTGTTGATCACTTGTGGCCCCTAGTGGCCGGTTAAGAAGAGAAGTCAGCTGTCTGTAGTCAAAAAAATAGAATTACAGCCTCAGAGTTTTATGTCTCCACCAACCAGTCAAGTCACCGTTTACATCCAGACTCATATAATGTCTGTAGTAAAGACTTCAAAGGGATTTAATATGGAACTTACCACTATACTGACCTGTGACTTTGATGGAATTGAATAAAAGGCATATGCAGATAAGATGTATGCAGATCAACCAGCAGATGGCTTCACTTACATTTTCAAACACAGCTCCAGTCTGTAGTCCTCCTGTTTCAAAAAGTCCACTATTTTCCTTGTCCCCAAAAAGATTAAAGCCCTCTGCCATAACATACCACCCAGGAGCAGTCACTTAAGGCGTTTTCACATCTGCCTCGTTGGGCCCAGTTAAACCGGACCGTAGTGAACAGAGCAACAGGCAGAAGATGTGTCAAGAAGTGACCGACAAAGTCAACGTGAGAAATCTGCAGTGAACCGAATCAGAGATGAAGGCAAGAAGGAGGAAGAACAAGACAGGAGACAGGCTAATGTCACATCTGTGCCCGAGCAAGTTTCACATCGCTCATAGTGTCCAGTGGGTTTGCTGTCTGAAAAATGTCTTGTGGTGTCCTCGCCCTCCTCCTCTTCAATCATCATAATCGTCTGATGTTCCACATATTGTTTCATTTTTAAGGGACTGTTATGGGTACCTTCAAATGTTAAAAAGTAGCTTAAGGCAAATTCTAACTACTATTAAAGAGTTTTCCCTTAAGGAACTATGTGCCAACCCTCCCAGTTTTTCCTGTTTTTCATTACTCCCTCCATATTTCCTCCAGGATCACAGTTCTGCTGTATTTCTCCTGATTTATGACCAATTCTCACACCTTTTTTGTCCCTTGACTTGACTTTTCATTATCACAACCTGTTTCTGAAAAGTCTACTGCTTTCAGCTGGATGACAATGTCGCTACACCAAACCAGACTTCCAAAGAAGAAGTTGGATTTCTTAAGGAAAGTTTTAAAGACAGGGGCAAAAAAATAAATGAATGAAAGAATTTTTCCAAAATTTAGTTTATGCAAGATATTTACACAAGTCAGTGTTAGAGGGGTGAATTACTCTGCATTCTTTCTTGAGAATTCAAAGTAAAATTAAAGCTGCTGCACTGCACTTTGTGCCTTTGCAGTGTTACTTTGATATTTCCATTTTTAAAAGTCACCAGAATGCAGGAAACAAATTCTCTAAGACTCCGATGCCTAGTTTTTTGGTATCGAAATCCTGCCTATTTTTGAGGTCTCAAGGTTAGCAAGTATTCTTGAGGCACCCTGAGGAAATCCTTAGGCTAATTTTATGCCACTCGACTCCTGAGGCATCCTTAGGCTGAGGTTTCCCTTAAATTTTCATCTAATCGCTTTCATGCAACTGAGCTCAGGGACTCAACAGCACGATATGTGAATGGATCCTAAACTTCCCAACAGGCAGCACCACATCCTCCACATCTCAACACCGCTGGCCCTCAGGGCTGCATGCTCAGCCCTTTTCAGTTCTCCCTGTTCACGCACAACAGTGAGGCCAGCCACAGATCCAACACCATCATCACAGGACAACAGCTGCGTTCAGTGGCACCAGCAGAAAGAAAGTTGTGATGAGTTACGGTTCTATACCATGATTAGGATTAAAATTATTTGTTTCATGTGACCCAGATTTAAATTATAACCACTACACCTCCCGAATAAAAGCAGCATGTAGGAACATCTATGACACATCATCGTAACTGTCAGTTTCCTCCCGGGATCAATATTCTCCTGTATTTCTCCCAGTTTCCAACAAATTTTCACACCATTTTTCTTTATCACAACTTGTTTCTGACACTGTACAGTGTGTTTAAGTCCTGTAGCTCTAAAAGTCTACTGTTTCTACCCATTTAACAATGCAGCTACACCAGACCAGACTTCCTAAAAAGAATTCCTGTTTCCTGAGGAAAGTTTTCGAGGAGAGGGGAGTGCATTTTGTAAGATCTGCCATGTCAGTTTCTTTTAGGGGCAGGGGCAAAAACTAAATGACTGATGAATATTATTATTATTATATGACAAAGATTTACACAAGTTTATATCAGAGGGATGACTTATTCTGTGTTCTTTCCTGAGAATTAAAAGTAAAATGAATGCTTTTGCAGTCCACTTGTTTTGTTATTTTCATTCTTTAAAAGTCATCAGAATGCAGGACACTAAATCTCCGAAGCTCAATTATTTTTGTGTCGCACTCCTCCCATAAGTGTGCACATCACACTGTCATGACAAGCAGCTGTCTTGGAAAATCAGGCGCTAAACATAGACTGTGGCTGCAAACTTTCTTAGTAAATCTGTTCCTCAGTACCTTACTCTATAATAAGCAATAAAGTGATTGAGTTGAACAATTGAAAAAAAAAATCATCATTATTTTATCATCACTGACAGACTTCTCATTTTTGTTTCTATAAATTGTGACGCAGTGCATTGTGGGATTGTTAACAGAAAGGAATGGAATACTTTTTTGTTTGTTTCATTGTGGGAATTCTTGAAGGCTTGATAAAAAGCATACATTTCACACTCAGAATTCAGTCACTCAAATTAAATGGCAAACACATAAAAGAGGTGAAATATAGTGCACTGTAAAGTAATTAGTGAGTGATTTCAGACTCAGCCCATGTGATACAATCAGAAGCTCCAGAACAGGTACAAAGTGGACTTTAACATTTTCTGTCAGCTGCTGTTTTGAAAGTCTAAAGTTTCACAAATCTTCAATCTGAAATTTCAGTTGCTAACACGCAGCAGTCACAACTGATGCCACGTTGCTGATGCTCCTTACACAGTCAGTGAAGCAGAAGTCTATTTGGACCAAACTGTGAATAATTTTCATCGCTTTCACACAACATGGATTCAATGACCACATTTCCCAAAATCCATGGACTCTTTTCTTATTCATAATCCACCACCTGCAAAACACTTTATATTTGTGCTACATTTCAGTTGCAAACATACAGTTGTGTTCTGTTAAAAACTCATTCAAAGGATATCAAATTTTGTGCCACTCTGCAGTAACCATATTGAAATACAAAGAAAGTCTTAGCAGAATATTACAATGAAATCAAATAATAATCATTCCAAACACAGCTGTTTGTGATTTCAGCTGAAAGTCATGTGGCCAAATGAAGCAGAGAGAGACGACTTGAAACCCCACAGTACTGTCCAGTATGAGTGATTACAGTTTTTACCCATTGCTTACACATTACAAGCCAATGCTTAGACGAAAGCATCAAAACCCTCATCTTTTGTAACCATGCTTTAAACAAAGGTACCAAAAGTACAAACACATTTTCTGCTTTGCACTCAGTTTGCAATTCTGCAGCAAACTTCTTTCAAAACACTGCACACGGTTCCTGACATTAGATGCTTTGTTTAAGAATGAAACGTCTTGCAATCATTGGGAAGACACTTCTATTCAAAATGCAAAACACACCTGAAATTAGAAACACACAACAAGGAACAAGGAAGAGGAAGACTGGGAGGAGGACAAGGGCTAAAACAAAGATGGGATCCAGCCAACAGACAGAGACATATTACCAAACAGGCTGGGCAGAGAGTCCTGCCAAACTTGAGTCAATCCATTGTGTAATATGGATGTTTAGACTGGAGAACAGGTGTCTGCAACTTTCTACACCAGACTGTTGTGATGTAATTGTTGTACATCATTCAACATCACAATACAATAGAATGCAGTTCTACAGTAGGTGTGTGCTCCTCAGGAACAAAAATAGGTAGAACTGTGAAATACATGTAGCACTGTTTTCATGATGCTGTGTAGACTAAAACAGAACTATGAAGCAGACATTAACAATATACTGTTTGAGAAGATAAAAAATACAATCAGCCAAATTCTGCAAAAAGCAATGGGCAAAAACTGTATAATATAATTTACTATGTGTGTGTGAGGTTTTTTGTTTTTGTTTGTTTGTTTGTTTTGTTTTTTGTTTTTTCTTTCAACTTTTTATTTTTCACGAGTAAACCCCTGTTTTCAAAGATATGCAGCAAAATAATCAAAGATTTTTAAAGAAAATTGCTACATTTTCTTCATTCTTCTTACATATACTTTAGTACAGTCTATAAAGTGAAAAGGTGTTATTCTTATTCCATAATGAAATCAATTCATGTGAGTTATCAGTGACAGTGTCTGCTTTCTGAGTGATTTGTTGACACTGTTTTGGTCGAATGGGCTGATTTTGAGTGTTTTGGTGGTTTGAGGGGAGTTTTGGTAGTTTTGATATTAACTGTTTGGCTAAGATGTATGTTGGTAATGCAGACTGTCTTACGTAAGAGATTTGAAAAAGTGGCTTCAAGGGATAGTTCACCCAAAAATGAAAATTCAGTCATTATCTACTCACCCTCATGCTGATTGAGGGTTATTTTGTTAGTCCATAAAACTCACAGGAAAACAGTGTTGCAGAATCTCCCAAACAATGGAAGTGAATGATGACCAGTTTTCAAACATAAAAAACAACTGAATAAAAACATAAAATGCTTCCATACTGCTCGTCTGGTGTAATCCAAGTCCTGACATGCCATTTGCAAACCGTCACAGTTCAGACAGTGTGCATGTGCACATGAACATGACTCCAAGCTAAGGATCTACAGAATCATGCTAAAAACATGGTGCAAATAACATTTTTTAGTCAACTTGGCATGCTGGGGCTTCGGCATGAGGGTAAGTAGATAATGACTGATTGGATGAACTGTTCCTCTCAGAACTGACTGATGCTTGATGACAACTGATAAATTGAAACCTCTCCTAACACACCACTGCCAGTGCAGACTATGAAAATGAAAACACATGCACACAAAAATGGCAACTCTCCCCACAGCAAGGCTTAGACAACCAAATCCACCATG
>JAJHUR010086770.1:0-10872 GCA_027495735.1 Lutjanus campechanus
GTTCAGGTCATTTGTTGGTTGTTTAGATTCATTTACGGTGCCATAAACTGTTCAAAAGGTAGAATAACTTTTGAATAAGATGCTGGATATGAGCTGAACTGTTGTAAGTTTACAACAGAAACCAAACTTGCACTTGATGGTGTTTAACTGCTTTTGCATTCAGGCAGCATTAGCATTAATTAGCCATGTTGGGCACTAACTAAATGTAATAGATTACTTTAATAATCAGTTAATCCCCAAAATGTCAAAGTAGCATGTTACTGGGAATAGTCAATTACTTACTTATTCTGATACTGTTTCTAAAAGTGGTAATATTATTGTAATGCATTACTAATCAAAGTATTACTGCCCATTAAGGATGTGTATGTGTAGGCAATGTGGTGATATAATATGAATCACAATACAGGGGTTATGATTCAGTATATTGTGACATATTATGAGACTGTAACAAGGTGATATGTTGCTATTTTAAGAAAACCGTTATAGTTTAAAGAACACACCACCATGTGTATAAAACGAAAAAATAAAGTTTACTTTTTTATGCAATAACATGTTCCTTTATTAGTCTTACAGCTGGGAAATTTGCAATATCAGAAGACAGATAACAACACTGCTATCTAGGGGGTTTAAACACAACACAAAATGAACCACTGCCACCAATCTTTGCATGTACCACAGTATCACGACACAGCGGTTTGAGAATCAATACAATATCACAGGACATAATATCACGACACTCGTATATATTCATATTTTCTTACGCCCCTGCTGTCACTGCCATTAATTAGACCTCTGCTGTTAAATATATGTTTTGATCTGATCTCCTCTCAGCTGCATGTGCGTTTGTTTTATGTCTCTCCACCTCGGCCTTAATGATCCTGCAGCTTCTGTCTCAGCGAGACTGATCTTCCGTCTCCGCTCCATTTCTCCTTATTTGCTTCTTTTCCATTAAATTAGGAAATTCACAGTTTTCTGCTGCATCTAGTAATATCTCTTTTAAAAGCATTCTGCAGCCTCACGTTGCCTCAGATTATCCGGTCTGTAAAGCTGTCCGTACACCGAGGCTCTCTGGGTTGGGGGGGAACATGTGCTCCTCTGTGGGTTTTAACAATAAAGGGTGAAATCTCCTGTGCTGAACATGTTGTTGTAGCACTGGAAGGTGGTTTGGATTACAGCCCGCAGGGAACAGCAGATACACACTGACTTGTGTTACTGTACGAGCTGTTTACTGAGAAGGTGCGGCCACCCTGAGTCAGCTAAAACATACTCACATGGCGAAATTTTATATCTAATGTGTTGTTTATCGTTCTATAAAAAGAAGTCCTGTCCTGGATGTGTGACAGGTGATTTTGTGATTAGTTTTGGCAGCGTTGCCTCCCCAAATTTACACTTCAAGGTTATATAACTTAATAATTTTTATAAATTATGATTAAGGCCATGCAAAACTAAACAAACCTATAAGTGCTTTTAATATCAGCATGCTAACATGCTAACAACAAAGTTTATGCTGACGTTTAGCAGGTACAATGTTTATAGTGGTCAGAATTTTACTTAGAGCTGCAATGATTATAGTATGATTAGATGATTATTATATGATTTAGTCCCTACAGTACCAGAGAACGTACTGTAGGGACTAAAGGGTGAATCAGTGATGACACTAACTGTTAGTTGCACTCTAACATTTGCTAATTAGCACTAAACACAAAGTACAGCTGTGGCTGATGGGAATGTCGTTTGTTTCACAGGTATTATTTTAACCTGATGATGTTGCTGGATGAAAAGTCAGAGGATCACCAAAGGGGACATGAATTTTCAGGGTGACAATCGATTAATATTGATATATTTAAGTTTGTGATGTCAAAGGACTGACTAACATTACTGTCCCTTCTGCTATTGTAGCTAAAGAAAAACTTAATATGCATGACTTGAGAATAATGTTGTTATTGGGCTGCAATGTTACATCGAGTCACATCAATTTCATCTCTGACCATCATAAGCTCATCCATCGGCGACTGGCAGTATCTTCATCCTCCTCCCGTCCTCTCAAGTCTCAGCTGGGAGATGTGCTGAATTTACTACGTTATGTACGTTCACTACATCCAATCAACAAAATAAACTCAGAAAATGTCAAATTAAATGTTCTCACATCTATTTTACCTTTTAAACAGAAATACAACTATTCACCATCTGAATTAAAGTTTCTCTCTTTTCTCATTAACTCTGTGTAAAGCTTTATTCACAGAAAAACATATAAAACTCATCTAAACCATTTTTGTTACTCTGTCCTCTCTTCTAACAATCACCGACTCTGTTTGGTCGAATTAAATCCTTAACTCATCCTGTGGAAAAAACGCAGAGTCTTGATACAGGAGACTATTCTTAATGTATTTTCTCATGTTCATGTAGGCCTACAGTATGTAAATCTCTGAGACACTTTCAGCTGAAAAAACAGGGCTGTTATATTTTCCACTCTGTGGTCTGCAGCATAATAACAGTCCAGCAGGGCGTGGTGTCAGGGACGCCCTCTTATTATTATTTTTTTTTACAATCACAGCTGAAGAAAAGGGTGAAGAAAATAGAGAAAGAGAAGAAGATTGCAGAGGAGAGGATTGAAAGAAGAGAGCAGGGTGGATAAACTTTATCTCTGATAGCTCCTGACAGAAAATGATAAGAAGACAAAGAGAAGACAGAAGTGGATTTGGGGGGGGGGGGTGAAAATCCACCAGAGAAATAAGAAGGGAATACAAACAGAGGAGGGGGTGAGAGGCCGGACGGAGAAAAGAAAAGAACAGAAGGAGAGACGACTGACAGCTGGTGGCAGAAAGTGAGCGAGCGGTGACAGAGGCTGATAAAAGAGCAGAAAGCCGACAAGAGCGCTGAGAATACTGAGAATCCTCAAATACTGGAACAGACTTATACTACACACAGGACTTTATTTCTAATTTACCCTGTTTTATTAATATATATTGTATTATATCATTTAACCTCTCTGATTTCTGATTGGCTACTGTTTTCATTTCCTGTTGATACAAACTAAAACTTCATACAGGAATTATGAAGTTTAACCTCATGTAAATTTTAAGTTATTTAAACTTATTTATTTTCAGAACACTGAACAGATTTATTCTAATTTGTTGTCTTTTGACGTGAAATGTTTAATTGAATAAAAGTCTTGTACACACCTCAGTCAACTCATTAAATTAAGTTTTTTAAAGAGACCTGATCAGCATATTAGCAGAATTCCCAACATGCATTGTTTGCGAGTTAAAACTCTCCTGATTCTTTTCTTTTTATAGTTTGAAGAAAACATTTATTTATCATTATTATTATTATTTTATTATTGAAAAGAATGAACTCAACTTGTTTTTTCAGATTCAGCCAAATTAAAATGTTTAAGACAGCGTGGACACAAAACAAATACGTACATGTACATTTCCACACACATCAGTACAGCAGACTGCGTTAATGAGCAATGATGATGAAACTCATCACTTCCTGCACAAATGTTTCACAATAAAAGCCTCGCAGCAGCTCACTAAGTGGTGGAAGTCTGGCCACTAATATCAGGGCACATTCATACCTGGATGACAACAGAATAACTTTCTTGAGAAGGTAAAAAAATAAGAAACATGGCAACACTTCGATGTTACTAAAAATAAATAAATAAATAAATAAACGCCAGATTTTCACCAGAATTTATATGACAGTACTTGAAGGCATAATCTACACGTTACTTCAAATCTCCTGGGCTTAAACTTAATTCTTTGTCCATTTGTGGGCAACAGAAACAAGTTATGAACACAACATTGCTGCGTGTTTGTTTCATTCTCTCTTTTTGTTCCGTTTTTGGTCTCCACCAACTCCTGAGGGGAAAAATCTGTCTCTTTAAAAGCCAAATGTTCCACCAATTAGTCCTGAACAGTGGTTGTCTGCTGTCTGCTGCTGGGTAGGGTGTGTACAGTGACATTTTATAGCTTTTTATCCGAAAACAAGTTGTCCCTGAACAGATAAAAAAAAAGAACTGAAACTCACTATAAAGCTCCATAACGCAGAGGGGACTGCAGCAAACAAAAGAACAACACATATAAGTGGAATGAAGTGAAGTGAAAACTCTATTTTCACTAAAAGAGAAACTCCAACCTTGTCTTCTAGAAATAAAGTTTAAATTCTTGATGAAAACAAACTGTAAATTGTTATTAATAGCTATTAGATGTGTTATCCTGTCCTTGGCAATTTTTTCTTGCAAATTTATGACTCTAATTTCAGAGAATATTCAAGTTTTTGTTTCATATATTTACCACTTTTCTGGAAAAAAAAAACTATTTTAATTTCAGATAGTATTTCTAGACTTGGAATATCACCTTACTCTTTCCTGGCTTCTGGCATTTTTTTTTAAATTAAACTTATAATTAGAAAGAATAATGGCACTGATGATATTAATACTTTTATCTGGTCATCATTTTTGTCATTCCAGTTTAATTTAAGATTGATTAAGACTGTACCATTATTTAAATACCAGCTTGTATGTAAGGATTTATTGTTTAGTACGACCTTTGGAAAGTTCTAAGAAATCTCCCCCAAAAAACAGAGAATATGGAGAGACACAGGAGGAAATTAACATGAATGAATGAAGGAACCCACAAAGAAGAAAACAAATAAATACTGTAATGTATCGAGAGAGTGACCGACACCGACGGACCAAAGGAGGAGCTGGATGGACGACTGAATGAATGTTTGAGGGCAACTAACACAGACTCAAAGAGGTGAGGCCTGTGATCAATTATTCACAAGCCTGGGCAGGCTGGAAAATGTCAGCAGGCTCTGCACATGCTCAGACCACACCGCTACAAACACACACACACACACACACACACACACACACACAAGCTGCAGGTCTGTCAGGCTGAAAGGCTGCACATTAGAGCATCTTCTCTCCGAGTTCAGTGAGGAGTCTCACTGTGATGTTAAAGATGCAGATTGTTGTGTTTTTGTGATTCTGAGCCTCCTAATTAAAACGTTGAAGAGTGTGTGTGAAAGTCTTTGGTGCAGAAACATGTCAGCAAAATGCAAAAGACACAAATGAGACATACAGGAGACTGGAGTTATAAAAACCGATCCGGAGTAGAAGGTGAGGAATGAAATATTCATCGTGCTTCTCGGTAATATAACCAACGCTCTTCTGCATTTTAACCAGCAGGAGATTACAGGATGATCTGTAATAGAAATGTACATTCAGCAGCACAAAGCCAAAAAATAAAGTAAAAAAGTTCCCCTCGGGAGGCGTCGGAAAGCTGAAAGATACTGTGCAAAGTGAATTTTAGTCTAAAATCTCTTCTCAGAGTTATAACTCAGTCAAGTCTGAACACAGACGTGGAAGATTTTTAGATTCAGAGTGACTCACACTTACACGTTATATTTTGTTCCATATTTTTCTTGTTGTTTTCTTAGTTTTCTTCTGTTTCTATCATTTTTTCATCTATTACTTCTTTGTTTCCTTTTTCCTCGCAATTTTCAATTCAAATTGCTTTATTGGGATGACAACATTAAAACTTACATATTGCCGAAGCTAAGTGTTTCTGAAAATGCTAAATATATAAAAACACATTGAAAACAGACTAAACCAAATCACATAATACAAGAAAACCCCACAAATACTACAACAAATGAGCATATTACAGAAAAGAATACTGTAAAACAAAAGAAATATTAAATACATCAATAACCAGCATGTAAAATTAATTAATCAATTCTTCTTTTCTTTCCATATTACCTAAACGTGTGAGACCTGTGTGCTATACAGTTAATATTAATGTTGTGAACATGTTTAGGGAAAAGATCATATTTTGGGTTAAAATAAAAAAAGACTACATTAGTTATGTAACTTAACTTACATGCATTGAATTACAGAAGTAAAATAAGTCAGTGCTGACTTGTAGTTTCACACACGAGGTAAAAGTCTGGGTGTGTTTGATTCGTCCATCCACCCTGAGCTCCTCCATACACAGACTTTGTCACTGACTTCCTACGAGGGACGGGTACTGAAACCAATGCCAGCATATTAAATCTGCCCGAGGGTGAAACGATCAAAGACTAGTATTGATAATCTCTGACTTTATCGACCCTTTTATAGTTACTTCTTAACGTTTTGGTGTAATTTATTATCATGCTGCAGCCTGTCGCCCGCTCAATGTGCCACATCACATTTGCATGCTGTTGTCTGGAAACAACATTTAGTTATATTTAAAATATTCAACTCTGATCCTTTTTCTTTCTTAAAATAATACATATTTTTAAAATGCAGTTATATGTCCAAGAACCTCTAAGATTCCTGATAAAGAATTGAACCGATGAGGAGCAACGACAAGAGTAGTAATATCGATAAAATCCTGACAATCCTCATCCCTACTTCCTGCTGACTCTGCAGACTTCATAATTACTACAGTACAGCCGCGAGAGGTTGCAGCCTGCCAGTCAACATAAATATGGGTCATAATCACCTGCTTGTACAGACAATATATTGGCCGTTCTTTTTGTTTTGTTTTGTTGTTGTTGTTTTTCTGTTTGTTTTTTTCAAGGTCAGTTTGTTTTAACTGTGACTGTGATGTCTACATAAACTTAACAAAGTAGTTTTATTTGTGTCGACATAACCAAACCCTCAGAATACCCTCATATGACCCTCATGCTGCCATATGATTCACTGAAAAATGATCCAGTTTGTTTCAGGAGGACTTGGAATTTAAGTTCATTCCTGCCTCACTCCAGAAAAAGATCTGACCTTGTTATCAGCCTTCAGCCTGAGACGTTCTGCTATAACCAGCACCATTTTACTATTTGGCATTTGAAGATAATATGATGCATTTATGATGAAGACAAGTGAAAAGTGGAAGAGTTATGATTCTATTTTCAGTCTTTACTTGAATTTTTTGCAGGATTGATTGTCGTTAATGCAGCTGTTTGATCAGCAGATGCATCTGTGATCTTAATGGAATAAGATTATTTGGTCTAACAGTAGATGGATATGTGAAAATGTGGTCTTCAGCTCAGGGGTGTGGTCCTCCTCTGTCTGAAGGCTCAGAGCCATCTGTTCTGCAGATTCCATTATGTGAATAAGAAAAAGACATCTGCACGTCCCAGAGCCCAAATGTTTTCCAGATCTAATTATCCCTTAAATTATCCCTTAAAGGCTACGGAGCGGGAGGAGTCCTCAGCCTCGTCTCGTCCTGAGCTCCTCATCCATCATCCAGGAGACGGCGGCGAACATCATGAGCCATCAGGAGTAGCAGAACGTGGAGGGATGAGAAGGCGAAGAAATTTTTTTTTTAATGGAAAGGTTGTGTTGTGTCAAACGTCTGTGTCATTTTAAGACGTGAGACTCTGACACAGAGAGCTTAATGCTCCAAATTAAAAACATACATCAGAGATTCTCCAAAGCTCCTGTTTTTAATGCTAAAAGGTTAAAGCAGTTTTGGGAATAAATCTGGTCACTATTGTAAATATAAATCTGTCTGTCCATCAGCGTTCTCTCTTTGGTTCCCTGACCAAACCTGCCAAAAGAAAATCTATAAAATCCACGCCGTCTGTGGTTTTTGATTGACACGTTCATTCACAACCGTCACAATATTCAATATGCACACATGGCTGGAATTGTAGAGCTGACAGAAGTAATAGTTTAGCTGACAGACAGAAAATTAATCTGCAACTATTTTGATGACTGAACGATCGTTTAAGTGATTTTTCAAGCAAAAAATGTCAAAATCAGTTGTGTTGTGCTCCTTTTCATGGAGGTTTGATAACATTTTTGGAACCGATGGTCGGAGAAAACACGCTATTTGAAGACATCAAGTTGGGCTTTAAGAAGTTGTAACAGGTATTTATCTCTACTTTCTGACATTTTATACATTAAACGATCAATTAATTGTGAAAATAAACAGCCAATAGGGCTGTAATGATAACCGCAACACTGAGATCATATGATGCCTACCGTGATCACTACAAATTTTATTTTGAAGGGTCAATTTCACATCATTCCCTTGTGCAATGTGTTTGAGATCAGACCTACACGTTTGGAACACTGCCTTTGATTGGCTGACATTCACACCAAAGCATCATGGGATTGTCAGAGGACGGCTAGCAACATGCTAACATGGTGGAAAAATGGATAAATAACCACAGAAGACTTTGGGTGTTGTCTTTATCATTATGTGTTTACAGTATTTTAACACATCTCCAAAAAGACGCTGCAGTTCAAACTGGATACGATCGCACCAGAGCTAACATAATAATGATACAGTAGTGTTAGCATTAGCTTAAAGTTAGCCTTTCCTGCTCAGCTTACTTAGGGGCAACAGCTGAGACTTTTCTTGGTCTTGAGATGCTGCAGCGTTTATTAACTGACACACTGTAATTTGAACTGTACATTTACTGCCACACTGACAACTTACTGCTAAGTTAAAGTTTCTGCACCTTCATTTTTATCTTAACTTCAAACCTGTTAAGTTCTGTGACTGCGTCTTGTGGTAGTTCCTGCTCTGCGCCTCCAGAACCACATTTTACCACATTTAATTTTTCATGTTTCCACATTATTTCTCTGTTTTCACTGCCTATTCTGCCTTAGTTGGATTCACACATGCAGCCAAGAAAAGGTGCACACATTCACCAGCTGAATGATGAGAATATGGAACGTTCCTGACAGCTGCAGCAAAGTTTTTCTTTGCCGGCAAACAAACAAAAGAGGAAATCATGATCCAATGTCGTTCAGTTTCAGAGTTTTTTTCTGATGTTGCAAAATTACTTCCATCAATAGTGTTTTTATTTGTTTGTTTATGTGGTTCTGAGTTGACAGCTTGGCTTGTTTTCAAAGATGATGAAGTGGAAGAAAAGAAAAAAGTCTTTTACAAAGAAAGGTTGAGCAGCGTTATTTTCCATCAGTGAAACTCAAACACAAAATCTGAAGGTTCAGTCAAACCTGCTGATCTGATTCCAGCTGTCCTTGTCCAGGAAGAGACAGTGAATCCAACTGATCAGACACAGTGAAAAGTCATTGTCCTTCTTACACAGGAGCTGCTGCTGGTGCCCTTTACAAATGTTTGGAATTGGAAAATCCAACTTGTCAAGTCAGCAGTCCCCCCCGATCCCTCTGCCATCATCTCCCGCTGTGTCCTCTCCTGCCCTTCAAACACCACACGTGGGCCAGCATCTTTGCCAGCGATTTGGCCTCATTATGTGTAAAATATTACCGGATATACCCTCACTGCCTCTGCTCGTTCAGTTCTGATTCAATTTTGATGCTAACATGACACCTCCCGTGTCTCTAACCCCGTCTCACAGCTCACCCTTCACACACAGGTCTGAAAAAACAAGCTTCTTCACCTCTAATGGCAAAGAGAGGGATGAGAGGAAAGGATCACTTTAAAAATGTGATAAAGCATATACATTTTCAACATTATTCCCTTTAAATTCACACCAGGGTTAAGTTTAATGTAACTAAACTAAACTCCACTAAAAGAGATCCTTTTGCAGAAATGTATATATTCAGTGACAAACAAAAAACCTGAAAACGACCATGTCTGTCAACAATATATTCTGCTTATAGACAAATTAGCACTAATGCGAAAAAAAGTAACTAACTAAATCACTTCTACAAACTCTGATGAGTCATATTATAAATGCTAATTAGCAGCGTTTGTCAGCCATTTTAAAAAAAAGGTCATATCAGCACTTTCAGCTCCCTTAAAGCCTTAATATCTTCTTAATGAAATGATCGTTTCTAAAATTACCACCAAGACACACATTACAGACAGTGGAATGAGGTAATAAGAGTCAGAGCACATGTAGAAAAGGATTTACGCCATATTTGACAAGAGAAGTTTAAATCAGACTGACTCCATTTGTAAACCAGCTTTGGCACTTTTACAGCAAACCCGATGAGCTGTATGTTAAACTTAGAAGGTTCCTACAATACGCCTACACCTGTCACCATTACTTTTCATACAATTAATATTATGAATTTTCTTGATTTGGTCATTTTGTGGGATTTTTTGTGTGTTTGTAGTTTTTTTGTCTGACAAAATAATCTTTACTCAAGATCTTTAGCCACAGGCCTGGAAACCAGACGAATCTGTGAGCCCAAGTTTTAGTTGTTCCGCCATGAGGTGGGTTTGATATGATGACTGATGGTGGGAATATAGCACCCTGACAACAAAGGAACCCATGGGAACATAGGATCCTGGGAACAGAGGACCTTGGGGACAAAGGACCTTGGAAAACATAGGACCCTGAGAATAAAGGACCTTGCAAACATAGGACCATGGAAAGAAAGAACCCTGGGAGGATAGGACCTTGGAACATAGGACCCTGGGAACATAAGACTTGGGGAACATGGGACCCTGGGTGGATAGGACCTTGGAACATAGGACCTTGGGAACACAGGACCCTGGGAACATAGGATTTTGGGAAGGTAGAATTCTGGGAAGATAGAAAATTTGAACACAGAAACTTGGGAACATAGGACTCGGGGAACATAGGACCCACAGGACCTTGGGAACATAAGAAACCTTGAGAGCATAGGATCTTGGAAGACATAGGACCCTTGGAAAATAGGAACTTTGTAACATAGGACCCATGGGAAATAGAACCCTGGGAACATGGCATCCAGGGGAAACTAGGTCAGCTGGAAGACAGGACCTTGGGAACATAGGACCCTGGGAACACAGGATCTTGGGACAATAGCACCTTGGGAACACAGGACCCTGGAAGCACCGGACCTTGAGACCATAGTGTCCTGATAACACAGGATCTTGGGACAATAGGACGTTGGGAACGTAGGAGTTGGGGAACATAAGACCCAAGGACCCTGGGAACATAGGACCGTGG
>JAJHUR010086772.1:0-13277 GCA_027495735.1 Lutjanus campechanus
TGAGAACACATATCGACAGCTGCAGTCAAACTGGTGCTGCACCAATAAGAGTGTAATAGTGAGGTTCTGGAAGTTAAAACCTGATTTGTATTCTGAATCGAGGATTTTGATTATTAGCAACAGCAAAGTCTACGATCGATGGAGCTCGCTGTTACCATGGAAATATTTACTGGCCCCATCAACCCAGGAACGGCCAGCAAGTTAATTTTACGAATGTTTTTGTTTTGTTGACCACAGAGCCACAGAGATGAGGACAAGAATGTCCAAAGAGATGAAAATCGCAACAAGTGAGGTCACTGTGTCATTATGCTGCAGTGAATATAATATGTATGGACACAACTACAATATATTACATCACTGTTAATAAAAACATAAACACCATAATAATGACAAAGGTTAAATTTACAAAGAAGTATTATCATTTGCAATGGTTTCTGGGATGAGTCATATGTACACTATCTATCTTGTACATTTTATCTTTTCCAATCTTTTTTTTAAATCTAAAATAAACGTTTTATAGTCTCGATTCATCTCATAATTGGTTGGCTTGGTTCCAGGCATAAAACTCTTTATATAAGGATTTTCCATCACATCAAGGACATCAAGGAACTGAATGAATTGGTCACTGTTAAGCTCTATTCACCATATTCACATGGCGGCCATTTCCCTCTAACATCATGCTCAGGGGTCACCATGTCACCAACATGTCAACAGGCTGATCAGCAATTTAAAAGACAATGGAAGATAATGAAAATCTGGACATCAGGCCATATTTCAAAGTAAAACAGCATGTTTGACAACCCATTAGCAACCATTAGACATCAGCTAACATTCTCCTAGCTAACAGTACTATTTGATAGTTTTAATTGATATGATAGGAACTGGGTCAATTAATTCTAAAATATCAATGGAAGAATCCATTTATGTCTTTCCTATTGTATCATGTAATGCTATCAAATGGTAATGTTTTCTCTGGAGCGGTTGAATACTAACGTTCACTAATGGGTTTGCAAATTATGTTGAGATATTCCCTAATGTCCCTCTGGATTTTCACTGTTGTCTTTTGAGTTGTTGATCAATTGAGAGTCAGTGACATGGCAATGATTTTTCAGATTTCACACGTTTATACTACTCGCAACATGAAACACATCAGTATGACATTATCTTTTTGCGAACAGCATTTGACCTTCTCACCCTAAGTTTGATGTCAGAGAGAACATGGCTGCCGTGTGAATACGGTGAATTTACGGACACTTTTCCAAGAATACAAGTGAGTGGCAGGCAGCGTATGTGTGTTTAATCACAGGCCGGGTCACATGGTTTATATTAACGAGTCCGGGTGGGTCCAGATTTGACTTGCAGATAATTCTGGTTAAATGGGCGGTTCCAGTACCGAGTTTTTGTGGGTGCGGGTTTTGTAAAATCAGATCCTTGCAAGACTTTACCTCATGCCAGCACAGCATTGCATTACTGTTTATGACTGGTTCAAGTTATGATATGAGGCATAATCGCTTCCTTATTTCTCTGTCAACACATCTGAAATGAATCAGACTTTCTGAGCCTGCGAGAGGATATGTGCACCTTTCTGACAGATCAAATGATTTCTAAAGCTTCACTTTCCCAACTCCTCTCAATCTTCCCTGCAGCCAGTGTTGTTGTTCAGAGGTCTTGTTGCTATTCCTGTTTTCAACATGCTGTTTACTTCCACATCCCACCGGCATGGTGCGTAAATGAATTAGCAATATGCACCTGCAGTGAGTAAATTTATGCAGTGCTAATATTCAACTGTGTTGTTATTTTGGGCAAGTTCATCTTCAGTGTTAGTATGTCTCTGCCTTTGAAGACAAACGCCGCAGTGTAAAAATAAGATATCTTAAGATGTGACACACCTCAGGTTCAAAGGAGTTTCTTCAAGAGATCCCAGAAATAAAGATTAATAAAAAGAAGGGGAAAAAAAGTATAAGTTAGCAGGGACAATTCCACTCAAGGTCCAGTTTAAACAGTTTTGTCAGACTGTCACCCGAGACATAAACCACTTTCTTCTATTTATGAAATGTACAACTCATACAGAAGCTTCACAAAAGAAAGAATGTTGCCAAGGCAATTCATCATAAAGGCTGTTATTCTAAGCATCACAGTCCTGGATGGCCATGCCTGGACATTTCTGTTACTCAGCAGCTCTCAAAATAATGTTGGAAATATGCTGGTCTGCAGTCTTTTTAGACTTGGCTGCACAAACAAGGATTCATTTTTTAACAAGATCAAATCCTTTAAATTATGTTGTACCAGGCTTTAAAACCAGCTCAGCATTAAAGAAAGATTCAATTTAAACCTCAGTTTCGTTTTTATTTTAAACTGATACTAAATTTAAATCAGATGCACCAAATTTTTTGAACTGAGATGAATTGAGTAAAAATGATCAAGTTCCTCAAAGAAAATTTAGGATTAGGGTTACACAATTTAGTTTAATAATGCATCCTCTTTCTTTCGCCCGTTCAAACAGACTGCTAGCTGCTGCCAGGCAGTCTCTTTTTCCTTATCATGCTACTGTCTGTTTTTAATCTTCTATTTTTTGATCATATTATTCCATTAATTAAAGTTTTCTCACAGGAGGAGAAATTGGAGCTTCTCTCCCAAGCCATCATGAGTACACTAACTATGTTAACCAACTTTTTAGCTAGCTAACAGTCAGTGTAACATTTTGTTAATTTTCTAGTTAGCTACCAAACAAGGTAACAATATAAGGTTTTGTTAACTTGTTGTGTTTTTAGCAACTTTTTTTTTAGCAAGCTAGCAAGCAACACAATATTTTGTTAAGGAATATAGTCTCAGACAGCATGAACTGTGGGGGGTATAGCAGCTTCTGGAATCATATGACAGACACAAAGCAATTTTCCCCATACACAGTCATTGGAAAGGGTCAGTGTCACAGCCCCCCGATAATGATCCTTTCAGACCAATAATATTTAGAAGGTCCAGATGAGCTGTATAGTCAACTATGCACAGGTAAACACTGTGGCTTAGGATGTGATGTCAGGTCAGGCATTAAGACAGTACATCATCAGTACCATCAAGTAGACAATATGTTGTACATAGACTATACATTTCTTAAAAAACACAAAAGGTGAGGGGGAAAAAATCCAGTACTTGTGGTTAAACATGGTTTTGCACAACCAGTCTACGAAAAATATACTGCACCGCTATGTGTGGGAGGACTGTCCTTCTTGTGAAACAGTCACCACTTTACCAGGAAATAAAGCTGTTAAAATGTCCAAGCTTCACACAGAAAGCCTGTCATTGTGTTGCTATCTTGGGCACATTCATCTTCAGTGTTGAAGACAAACTCGGCAGTGTAAAAATAGGAGAGCTTTGTGAGATGTGACACACCTCACGTTCAAAGGAGTTTCTTTAAGAGATCCCGGAAATTTAAAAAAAAAAAAAGGAAAAACAATTTATAATGGTCTATAAGTTTCTGCATGTCACTTTAAATGTTTTACAGAGGGGACAATTCAACTCAAAGTCCAGTGATTGCATGTGTTACAGAATTGGACTGTGTGTACTCTCACTGTGATGTGCTTACTGAAAGATTTAAAAACACTTTAATTACAGTTGGGATGACTGAAGAGAGGGAGACAACTGGGTGCGCTCGCATACCCTGGTTTTGGACTGTCTTGGTAATAGTTTGATAGCTTTTCTTCACAGTGTGAGCTCAGATCACTTGTGGAAGAAAGGGATGTTATTCTAGCAGTGGCTGATTGACTGAAATGTCCAGAGATTGTTGCATCTGCCCTGGGACATCATCTGCCATGCCCTCTACCTCTAGTTCAGTCCCTCCCTAACCTGTGTGTGCGTGTGTGTGTGTGTGATTAAGCAGAGACAGAAGTCAGAGCAGAGCCACACCAGCTGAACCTCATCTCATGATAAAACCTCTGCAAATACTCAGCCCTGCCACTTCCGCTCCGATAGATCGCACGCTCTTCTACCACTTAGCGTTTTCTATGCATCGAGCCATTATTTACCAGTTTTTTGCTATTCCTTATTGCTTATTCTCCGAGACTCGCCCTGCTCTCCCTCTTGCGTCCCTGCCTGTTCTGTTCTGACTCCATTTCCTGCCTCTTCACTCTCATCACTTCAAGCCTGCTGTTCGGCCTTCACCCTGCTGTTTATATCTGGATTCCTGCTCAAGTCAATCCCCTCAGATCTCTCTCAGACCCTCACTGGCCCTGCTCCCGCCTCAGCCCCTGGTAGAGATGCGTATTGAAAGCCAGTTCTGAATTATTAATAAGTTCCTGGACAAATGTGCTGCTGTCAGTATTTACGGCACATTCATTTGTTTTAGTTAAACTGGCATTTTCAAACCCCTAACTGTCCCATAATGATGACAAACCTGCCAGCATCTGGCAAATACATTATCATATATTATTATATATTTATGTTTGACATTGCATAACTGTGTGTTTTACATTCTGTGCTCCATACAGTCATGGCTTACCGGGATAAATGTTCGAGTGTGGGCTCACATGACTAAATCTCTTGAAACTGAGGCTAAATGCAGCACCTCGTGAAACACTTAGGGATATAGCAGCTCGGTTAGTAAAACTTTTGCCCCATTTGCAAGGGCTGTGAGTCCTCTGCAGCTGTGGGTTTGACTCCCGTGTGTCGCCCCTTGCTGCACATAGTTCCCCCACTCACCTGTTTTGCAGCAGAATTAACAACCCTGTATCCTTGACTCCAGTTCAAAATATCTGGTATCCAATATCAATCTGGACCTACATTTTAAAGTTCCCATGAAGTCTAAATCAATGCTTAAGTGTATTTATCACACATGTATTTGTTTTACGCCACCTGTACCACCTGTATCTGACCCAACAATGACAAAACAGTTGTTTTGTATTCTCTAGTATTTCAGAGTTTGTCTCTTCCTGGTTAAAAATGGTTGATGATTCATCGTGCACACTAAATTTGACTCCAATTAAATATTTCTTCACTTATGACGCAGCAGAGGATGGAAAGCAGTTACATCCATTGACTAGAGCTGTAGTGTTTGTGGCTACCTCACTGTACAAAAGCACAACTTTATAACTTTATACACTGATTTTGGGGAAACTGGATCATATTTTATGGAGAAAATATTTTCTGGTTTCCACTCTGATGTGCTCTGGTTGTTTAATTAATGTAAAAACTTAAGCTTACTTGATGCTAAAGTAGTTAACCGTAACTGTTAGCTGTTAGCTGCCATTAGAGGGCAACAGAACCAGGCTCAGCAGCCTCCTGGGGCAAACACAGCCTCTGAGACCAACAGGGAATACAGTGCTTAGGTTGTTCACAGAGCCCCCTGATGGAAAGATAGCTTTACTTGTTGCTAATGTAACTTACCTAACTGCTAAATGCCATTAGCTCAGTTAGCTAGCCTCAGAGTGCTGGGAGTCAAACCCATCGAGAAAACCACCTTAGCACTGTGGCCTATTGCCTGTAGTCAAATGAACCTGTGTTGGTCTTTGAGGCCGTCTTGGTCCTGGTTCCGGTCCTGGCCGTGTTCACTGGGAGTTCTCAGTCTGGGAAAAGTCAGGTAATGGGACTGCTGCTGCTGTCCCTCCTACCGTGACAAACATTTAGCTGCAATTAGAACAGTCCTGCCATGTGTGGATAAAACTGAAAACAAATGTAAAATTCCCATGGACAATTAGATTCTGTTATCTAGTAGAATGCACACATGTCTTTTCATTTCTTTCAGAAGAAGATAGTCATGATTTGCCTTTATTCATACTAATATGGAAAACTGGAAGGGCACCGTAAAAATTTCTTTATTAAACCCAGTCATCCACAAAGCAGAATAAACCAATCAACATAGCATTTTTGAAGAATTGTCTGCTTCGTCTGCGCTACCAGTAATTGGAAGTCTGTCTGTGGAGTTACCTTCAGAGAAAACACAGTTTCCGATAGTGTCCTCACATTGCTCTGTTTATCTGTAGACGGTTCAAGAAGAGTGCAGATAAGATTTTGCATTATTGATGCCCTCCGCCAGATTGTCATCAATAGCCACGACCATCATCGCTGCCGGAGAGCTCGCTAACTATAATGTACGAATTGATGCACGCGGGCTTTGATTACGATTGACACACGCTGAGCTGCGGCGCTGACTGGCAAGCAACCAAAGAGCTTCTGTCTCGTCCGCTGCTGCGGCACAGAAAATAAAACAGTCGGAGCAGAAACAGCTGTGACACACTGTAATCCACAAAGAGATTTAGGTTTGTACTGATGCAGTTCAAGCATCTGCACATTTTTGGTACATTTACTTGGTAATTTGCTAGCATACTGTATATATATTTTTTTTAGCAAAGACAACTCATTTCTCTAACACATTTCTCATGTATAACTGTTTTTGTTGTCAAAGGAAACATCTGTATTACTGAGACTTAAGTTGGAGGTCTGCATACTTCAAAGTCCTCATTACAGGTAAAATATCTTGGTACACAGCATCCAGCAAAGGAGTAAATTGTCAAGTCAGTTAAATGGGTTCAGTGAAAGAGGCTGAAAAAATCAAAATCACTGCACGAAAATAGCCCTAATGATACGCATTGTGCTATTATTAGCACGGCTGACAGCATGTTTAATGGATTATCTACTGTATGTCCTCATTTAATTACTGAGCATGAGCCAAGGCAAACTACAGCAAAACATTCCAGGACTTCAACAGTAACCCGTGCAAACTGGAGCAGAGCTGCTATTTACACTTTCAGCGCAAAATTTGGGTCAGTTGCAAATCCGTTCTAAGCTAAGGATGATCCGGTAGCTTTTTAAGGTTCTGTTGTCCTCAAATCCAGGCAATGCGTCCAGCTGCCACAACCAGTCCCTCGGTACATGCTGAAATATGACTGCAGCTCAGTAAATCGAGGAGGTGGCTCGAAACTGTGAGACCTCGTGCGACACATATAATGCTGCCAGATTCTGCATCATGTTTAAGAGCGGCTGAGAATGAATGATTATGTTTTATGTAACGGTGTCGCTGAAGAATGCTGTGATTGATGTGGGAGCGTTTACTGAGCTAAATAAGAAACTATCCAGTTATGGGATGAACTCTCTCACCTGCAGACCCCACACTGTGTGTCTTCTTGATTTTTAACTGTATTTTGTGTGGCATGTGTGCAATGCAGCGTCCCAGCGCCCAAGACAAATTTCCCTTTAAGGGACAATAAAGTATACCTTTACCTTTACCTTCTTGTTTACACAGTTCTGTAGCATAAAGCGGAAACACTTTCTATGAAGACCATTGTAGATTATGAAGGCATTCATGGTGAATTATAATGCATTCATAATCCTTAATGACTACACTCACAAACACACTCTCAACAGTCATAAAACATTGTGGACATGACTTACTCTATAAATCAGGGCTCTTAAATGTTTTTCAAAACAGGGAACCCTTAGCTGATAGAGACATGGAGCAGGGACCCCCTGCTACATATATTGCATTGAAGATTTTTGGGTTTTCACTCATTTGCACTCAGTTGCTATGGCTAATGTTAGCCGTGTTAACCTCACCCTTTACTTTTGCTGGTTGTTTCTGAGGTAGAGGGTTGGCTATATCAGAATCTCTTCCTTGTGAAGGTACAAAACGATCCACTGTCGCTCACGAGAGTGTCTGTACACTTGAGATGATAATGCAGCTGATTGGTCAATATGTTTAAATAAAATGTAGCTAACCAGTTAGGTGCTGCAGTGATTAAGTAGGTTAGCTAGATCACATGATTGCACATGGATTCATGGGTAACCTTTTGTCAGTGTTGTGTAAATTAAATGTTTTGGTTCTTTTTTTTAAATCTTTGCTAATGATATGTTGGATTCATGTTAATGTGTATGTCAGGACATATTTTAACTCTTTCCCTGCCATTGATGAGATATCTTGTAATTTAAGACACAACACCTACCAATGATGAGCTTTTCTGTCAATTGCTTTTTTCACTGCCAGGCGGTAGGGGACGCTGTGATGGATCGTCTGACAAAAATTTGTCACTTGAAGAAGAAGAGAACTGCTGGAATTGAGTAGCAGTAGAAGAAAATGATGTTATGTAGCTTGAAATATAATCAGTGCTTAGCTGTGGATTAGAACAGATGGAGAGCACCGTGACCCAGGCAAAGAGTGTGGCTGCTCACACTGCAGCCTCAGGGGCTTGCACCACACCCGGGACAGAGAGCACTCCAGTACCTGGGCCTCTTGGACAGAGGCAAAAATAAAAAGAAGATATGAACGCGGCTCCAAGCTAAGGATCTACAGTGAAGATTCAGGGTAAAAACATGATGTAAATAACATTTTATTAGTCAACTGGGCATGTTGGGGCTTTAGGAGACTTGGATTACACCAGACGAGCAGTATGGAAGCATTTTATGTTTTTATTCTGTTATTTTATTTATGTTCGAAAAATGCTTACCATTCACTTACATTGTTTGGGAGATTCTGCAACACTGTCTTCCTGTGAAACTCCAGCAGAGGTTCGTGGACTAAAAAACTAAACCTGACCTTCAATCGGCATGAGGGTGAGTACAGTAGATATAGGTTGAATTTTTATTTTTCAGTGAACTATCCCTTTAATATATTCATAGAACTGAATCTTCCATGCGTGTTGAAAAATCAGTGAACAACAACAACAAAAAAAAACTTTCAAAAATTATCAAACAATAATTTGGGGGACCTCGTGCAGTAACCCTGGGGACCCCCGAGGGGTCAAGATCCGAGGGACTTTCTTCAAACATGGTTCAAGCATCCACTTGGACTCGAGGATGAACTGATTAGATGTTTTATTATAATGAGTCAACTCACGCTGCAATCATTTTCTAAATTCTCAGTTTGAATTGTAGAATAAAACAGAAGACGTGAGGGTAGAAGCCACAGCTCCGTCCACAAGAGCAAGATAAAGTCAACAGACTGTGCCTAACAAATGCACATAACCAGCAGCTGCTTTTAAAAAGAGTGCAAGACTTTATTTTCTCACAATGTGAGTGTAAAAGCTGTACCAAGTGCGATTCTGTTGAAGTATAGTTATCAAAATGAGCAAATGCTCATGAATCAAAAAGACATTTAAAGTAAGGCTTCAGAGCGTGACCATTTTCATCAAGTGGTGAACAAAAAGAAACTGCCGTCAATTTTAGTGAAGACAGATTATTTTTTATTGTAGCTTAAAAGTCTGTGCAAAATGTTACTTTTATTAAAAAAAAAAAAATGTTAATGTCAAGGTAGCTGTGAAGCAGACTGGAAAAAAAAAACACTTCTCATTCTTTAGGCTGTCGTCCCAAAATCAGACAGTAAGAGGCAAGTCTTATTTTTAGAAAGCTTTGTTAGCACAGACCCAGAAGGCTGGTTTTAGTAAGAGTCTCAGACCAACTATTTTTTAATAAATAGGCAGCAGCAGTTGTGTGTGTGTGTGTGTGTGTGTGTGTGTGTGTGTGTGTTTTAGTGTGTCTGTACATGTCTCCTCTGTGCAGTTTTCAGGTCACTATCACATCTTATCACGAAACGCATGGCCAGCCTCCTGTGAGAGCTGAAAGCTTCACAAATAGTTTGTGTGTGTGTGTGTGTGTGTGTGTGTGTGTGTGTGTGTGTGTGTGTGTGTGTGTGTCAGGAACAAGGAGAGAGAGTGAGACAATATGCACAGCATACATATAAAATGTGTCTAAGTAAGGAAGTTGTTGTTTTTTTTTCAAGTACTCTGACTCAGCATGATATTTAAATGGAACATACAGTAACCCAGTCGTTCATTTTCCTGCAAACACAAGAACACATTCTTACAGAAGCCCTGAGAGGCTAAAATTCTGGTTATCCATTTATTTTCTGATACACGTAAATTGTTTTCTCTCCTGAGTTTATAACTCCGCTTTTTTGTGTTTTTCAGGAGCATCATTTTTAGTGTTATTTGTTGTAATACTCATTTTTACCACAAGGGGCTGAAGTGTACCGTTATCCCATGTTCTAATTTGGACTAAAAGCATTCATGTTTTCTTTCAGGTGCTGTTTTGATCTCTCTCACATGCTTTAAACACACAGTACGTATATTGTGTGTGAGCAAGTTATGTAACATTTACTCTCTGGATAGAAATGTGTATATGAAAAATAAGTTTTGCCAGATGAAAAAAAGTTACTTGATCATGAGCAACTTTATCATGATATCAAGATTATCATGGTCTTTTTTTTTTACCTGTTCTTAAACCACCAGAGAAAATATTTTGATCAGACTTAAGCTCACAACACAATGCTGCTGAATGGCTCACGTCAAAATATCCACCCCTGTTATTTTCTGTGTGCTGGGGTTAGGCACATGCTGCCTTGTGACATTTCAAGGTATTAGGTATCAAGGTAATGAATAATCATTACACAACACGGGGATGTACAACAAAATGAGAGTTGTGGTTCCTTCATGCGACTCACACAACATGTGTGGAGATAATTGATTAAATTCACAGTAGAAGAGGATAAAATATCAAACAAAGTAAAAGTAAAACAATATATACAGTCATTTACACATACACATATACACATACACCAAAGGAAACTAAACAAGAGGAAAGGAACATTATATCACCATTACAAAATCCAACATAAACTATTGCCATTTCCTCTGGTACTGTTGTTTGGATAATTTATAATGAAGTCTGTGTTTGATATTAAGAACTGAAATAATCTATATCAATCATTCTGAGTTTCTTTTTTTTATCATTTTTATTTCTCAGTTTCAGTACCACACACAGGTACGTGCAGCATAGATCTCCAGTTATGTTATTTCTGTCTACCAACACAGCTCTGTATGCTGTGCAGTACTATTGGAAGTAGCTTATAAAAGAGTGTCTGAAAATTGTTTTCTAACAGTCTCGGGGACAAGCACACGTTCAGTCTCCTAAATAACACAGTCCTTTGCAGATCCTCCGCTACGCTTCAAAAGTCGGTCTTGAAAAAGGCAGCGCTATCAAGTTAGCCACCGAGCATCAGCGTCGGTCTCCACTGCTTAATCTTGAGCAAGACAGAACACTGGCATTTGAGCATGCAAAAAAAGTTTCTTGTTATTACAATCACGTTATAACATAAAACTTTTCCGTTAGAGCAAGATTTAGTACATTGTTATAACAAGAAATGTTCTAAAAAGAGGAAAATATCCTGTTATAACAATCTTGTTGTGCGATTAATGTGCTATATTCACTGAAAGAATCCATTACATACATGCATTGTAAAAAAAAAACATGTCAATGTTTAGCTGCATATTGTTAAAATGTAGATATTATAACAACAGGGAAAAAAATGCACTGATGTACCACATCAGCAGCAGAATGACGATGTAAACAAGTATCTTGTCGTCTATCCACATGATTATTTTGTTCAGAAAACATCAAAAAGTCATTTAGAAATGAGGGTCGCCTCCATAAAGAATACATTCTCTCTGTTGTTCTGCTGATTCTGTGATAATTAGAAGCAAAGGGAAAGAAAAGAAATTAGAGAAGAAAAAAAACAAAAACAATGATGATGAGGCTGGGCTGGTGCAACAGAAACGCAGCAGGGTGTTGAGCCGCGGGCTGGAAGTGCTTCTCAGATGCATCGTCTCTACACAGTGGAGCTCAGTTTCATCATCCTCACCTCTGCTGCTGTGTACAACATGCCCATGTTCAGCTTGACAACACATCAAGCCTTTAGGATATGACTAGTGCTATTCAATATTTTTCAAGTTTTCAACAAACACGACGAGAACAAAACCAACAATGAATTGATCATCCTAACACACATTCTTTTGAGCCACACTGTTGCACTTGGTGGCATATTCCTTCATTAGAGCTTCATTCTCAAGGCCCACTTACTCAGTGTTCCCAAAGCTTTCAGCCTCATCTTTCAAGTTTGCTTAGTTGTCATGGAGATGGTTTGTGATCACATGACTTATGTGCGAAGCTGCCGTAAATACTGACCAGTACACTGTATTAATATGCAGCTGGAAAGAGGCCCCCACAAGTTAACAATTTCCACTTATTTGAGGAACATTTGCTAAAAACTACAGTGGCCGCCTTTTTAAAGAAAATACTAAAAGTTTTACATGTAGAAATTGGAACTGTGACTTTTTTAATGTCTTCAGTAGCGACTAATGAGCTCGGCTCTAAGAGCCACAGAGAGAGCAGGGATGCCTAACTAACCTTTTGAAACACCAAAGTTTCAAAAACAGCACAAACTAACAATCAGATCAAGGGAGCGGTACACCAGCAACTCTAGTGTTCTACGAGGGAAAATTACTGATTTAGCCAAAGGAGTCTGGGTGAGTGAGAACGAGCGATATTTGGCTTATATTTTGGTGGTAAGTCATAAAAGTTGGCTAAAATATGTTTTACTGCTGACCCTGTCCACAGCAGTACGTAGCTTCAGTGCTGGTGCTCCTCTCTGCTTCTCCAAACTGGGGTCATGTCAATTGCCATCTACTGTAGGCAATACACTGACTATAGATAAGTACCTCATACAACTTAAATCATACAATTATCTTCCTTATAGTTAAAGCAAATAAGAGGCTAGTTTTCTTAGATCCAGTTCACCAAACAAGCAAGCATGAGCGAAAGTTTTGGCCGCAACTGCAATTACTTTTTGACAAGCACGCCAAAAGACGAGACGCTAAGTGTGTTGCTGATGATGTGTGACATTGTGGGCTTGGGAAAACATACATGCTTTGATCAAATTTTGAATGTTTAAATTTGAAACACTACTGTGAGGACACAATGAAAAAAACCTACGAAAAAAACTCCCCCAAAATAAAGCATCCACCCTTTAATGACAAATGGCGTAACCATTGTCCCTTTGAATGAAAATCTTCCAATAGGCAGTTTATTTTTGGCTTAACTGGGCAAAAGTTCCACAGTAACCTTGAAGCATTCAGGTGGTCTGAGAGAAAACTAGACTTCCCTTTGCTCTGTTTTCAAGGTGTGGAGATTATTTTACCAATCAAAAATCAGTAAAATAATCTCATTCCCAAAACATTTCTTGACGACCTGGGAATGACACTCAACAATCAGCTAATGTTTCTCCAGAACTGCTTACTGCACCTGCAAGGCAAAGTCGGGGGCAAGAAAACTGCAATTGAAATTGTAACGCTGTAAGAAAACACAAACGCACACCGGCGCTCTTTTGATCAGATTCCAGTAAAGATCCCCACAACAGACGTGTGTTCAGGGTTGAATTTAACTGTGAATTATTCAGATGTTTTGCATATGTCTGTAGGTGTGTTTGTCTAAACGCATGCATTAAACAACTGAGGCAATTCAAG
>JAJHUR010086773.1:0-14870 GCA_027495735.1 Lutjanus campechanus
CCGGTTGTGATGTTATCTATTTATAATAGCAGTCGAGTTGTGGGTACAGTCAGCTAACCTTAGCTTTGCGGCTTAGCAGTGTGCTAACTCACAACTTGGCTATTTCAGCTGCTTTACTGCTGCTTTAGTTTCTACGGCCGTTTCCATGACAATGCGCATCCATGAACTTCGGGGGTAGAGCCCGGGGTGGAGTATGAAGGGAGGGGTGGGTCTGTATTCGTTTACACTTCAAATATCAGCAACTTCTCTACTCGTTTTCTCCCACATCGCTAACTACACCTTTAAATTATCTGTTATTCTTCATTTATCTGACCTAGTTTAACAGGTACAAAAAGACAAAATCCAGGAAGAAGACCACCATGGGAAACAAAGCACCGAGGCACTCCGTCTTCTGGTGAAATGGCACTATAAATTTATTCTCCAAGTAAAGGCAAACAAACAGACCAGCAAGTATCGACTCCACGTCTTCATCAGGATCTGACAAACACAATCAGTGTGAATTAAATGCCAGCCGTGGGTGGCATTCTATAGACAGCGCTAGATTAATGCCTTAGGTCTCACATAGATATATGCACAAAATGGAGCAATTGTGACAGTAAATTAACTTAAGGTGAAAATATATCAAATTCTGAAAGAAACACAACAAATACTAATAAATGAATAACATTCAACAATTTGAAAAAAAAAGTTATTCATCTGTTAGTATTTGCTTGGTGTCTTTCGGTGGCATTAGAATGCCACCCACAGCTGGCAGTTAATTCAGACCGATTACGCGTATGTCAGACCCTGATGAAGATGTAGAGACTTGTAGGTCTGTTTGCCTTTGCTTGAAGAATAAATTAACAGTGCCATTTTCACCAGAAGATGTCTTTTTGTACTTTTAACCTGCCTCGCTAAAAAGGAGCTGTCAGATAAGCCATCCGAGCCATGCAGCACTCCCATTTCACATTATGAACTATGAACTAAGTATTTGGTGACCGTCACATTAACACCGTAATGTATCTTAAATCTTGTCTTGTGTCAATCAGAGTTGTGATTAAAGGCATGGGTGGGCCACAGAAGATTTTCAGATTTCAAATTGGGCCGTGGCGTTCTTAAGTTTGGTAATGGCTGCCCTACGATTCCTTGAGATTAAATGAAGGTTGAATGAATGACTGAAAAGTGATGGTCATCATTCAGTGCACATTTGCTTAACCATTAATATTTGTACATAATGAATTCTATCATATTAGTTTTATTTTTAAAAAATGTAACTGATTACATTAATAATAACAATCAATATTAATTGCGTGTTTTTTCTGAGACATTTATTGAACCATGAAAATCTCATACTGTTGCTTGTACCCTCAGTACGAGTCGACACAATGGAATCAAGTTTTAGAATTGGAATTTCATCTGATTGGGGAAAAAGTTCAAACTGGATGTGAATTAAAACATACCCTAAAACATTTTGACATCCAATAGAGCCAAGCATGTCACTGTCAGGACACATGACATCTATTACTGAATCTTAACAATCCACTTCCATTCTCTCAAGAGCAGCACATAACACATTAGCTTGTGTAATAATATACCTGGCTACCTGTTTGAGAGGATGAGATAAACATTTCCCATAATGGGCAACTATGCAAAGTTCTTTCAAAGAGGCTACAAGTGTCCTGCAAATGACCCTGACAGCTAAACAAATCTGTCCAGCTAGATAGGTACTCTGAAAACAGCATTACAGGATAAATCAGATTACTCTATTTTCACTTTTATACCATAACAAGCAAACAACTGTCTCTCCAACTGAGACCAGCTGAGAATATTTTGACCCAACGCTATTAAGTTTCTGAACATTAAATGCAGAACTGCTAGTAAGAATTATTTTTAAGAAATCGTTTAACGCAGGTTAAACAGTTTCTTACAAATAATTGCTCTGCTGCCATATTACCAGCAGTGCTTCCAGCTTGGCTCCGTGCTCCACTAAAAAGAACTGGCGGTATTTGTGGGTGGGAAGCTGGTGAAGGATCCGCCATATTATTGTAAAACTTAGTCTGACCCTAGAGTGCTAATTTCTGGTGCCTGAATTCATCTTAGTGTACAAGCAGAAATGTCTGTTTTCTGTATAATTAGTTGCAAATTACGTAGTTCTTTCCAGGAGACCTCCTTTGGAAATTACAGCGCCACTGGGGTAAAACATTGTTTTTACCTGAATATGATACTGCCCCAACAACAAGTATTTAATATTTATCTTGGAAAGATATTGGGTACAAGATAAAAGGTGTTTACAAAGAGAAACATAACTCCACTCGAATATTTTATAAGATGACAAGAACCCCTGATTATACTCAACCAACTACAAACAAAAAGAAACAATACTCCAAGAGCCCATCCATTTTAATCTAATGAGATATTCCCTTTCCTTTTCTTTTTCTTTTCTGTATTTGTAGTAGTGAGGCGGCCAAGAAATGACAGAAACCAATCCTTATCCCAGAACCACAGTTATTACTGAAGAGGACTGGGGCATAATGAGAGGAAATATGACACAGGTTCACGCAGAGTTCACCTGCCTGGAATTGGAAAACTTTTGTGTACTTGTTGCAGAGCTTATTGCCTCATCACCATCTAGCTTTAGATGTAGTGTCGTTGTCTTCAGTATCTGCTGTGTGCAGCAGTTTAGTTCTGTCAGTTTCTCTTTGAATACCACTTTTCACACAGACAAGACTTTTCCATCTCACTAATGACGGTGGTTTTCTTGCAAAGTTACTTGCTCTATATAGGACTTTTCACACTGCACTTAGCCCCGGGGTAAGGGAGCTGTTAGCCCCAGGTTAAGGGGAGGTGTCACACTAGCACAATCCTGGCACATTCCAAAGTGGGCTAACTCTGACTTTGGCCAAGAGCTTACTGGACCTGATCCAGAACAGGGTTAGCCCAGAGTTATCTCCTAAAAAAATCAACTAAACCCAGAGCTAAAAGCTGCCAGAGTGAAACAGGGATAAAATATCGCACAGTCACGTCACATTTTACAATGTTCACATCAGTTGCTGTATCAGCTGATATTTAACCCAGAGCTAGTAGAAGTGCAGTGTAAACCATATAGCCCTGTGCTGAGGTTAACCCTGGGCTAACAATGTGTGTGTGAAAAGTGGCTATTCCGGGGTGGACGTTTAGCTCAGTTGGTAGAGCGTCCAACCCATGTATGGAGGCTGTTAGTTCTCTGCAGTGGCTGCTGGTTCGACTCCCGCCTGTGGCCCTTTGCTGCGTGTCATCCCCTCTCTCTCTGCCCTGTTTCCTGTCTACTCTCTACCTGTCCTGTCAAAATAAAGGCAAAAATGCCCAAAAAATAACTTAAAAAAAAAAAAAGAAAAGTGGCAATTCCCAGCTAAGTGCAGCCCTGGGGTACGAATATGCAGTATGAAAAGCCATGGTGAACTAGAATGTGAAGATGCATCGATACAGTTTTTTTCCCCGTTCTGATCCGATTCTGATACCTGAATTTGGATATCTGCCAATGCCAAATGCTTTTCTTTGTTTCAAGACAAAGGGTGGGTGCATGCCAGCCTTGTTTAGTCTGGCTGAAGTGAACCGTGATGCGTTTACCACCTTGGTGTTGTTCTTTTGGGTTGGTGTGAATATCAGACTCAAATTCCGGTACAGACCTCTGGTCTGCTTCGAAGGGGGGTTCTGGACTGTCAAGTGACTTCTGGAGTGGTTCATTTCTGGTGTGAAAACCATTCAAACCAATCACAGAAAAATACTATTGTATGTGTTATTTCTAGGGCTGTACTGAATGCTTTGATGCTTTGAAGCTTCCATTGTAGTTAATACACTCATACAATTCTGGGAGACTAAAGAAAATGGGGGCTACTGAATATCTCTTTAGAACTGATGTAATTACTAATTAACTGATTAATTGATTCGTGTTACAACATTTTGGCTGTGGACTTAAAATTTATAATTCATAAAAGCATCAGACTATCGAATCTGGATCAGTACGTGGATCAGTGACATCAGTCCAGTATCCGATGATTGAATTACGTCAGTGTCAGCGCCCAATACCAATACTGGATCGGATCGGTCCCAACTCTACTAATGACCTGGTTGTTGTCAAGTCCTGAGGGTTTACGCCAACTCATTCATTTCCAGTTTAAAATCGTGTAAATAAAGTAACAGAGCCCTGAGGCCACTTGTGATTACGCTGCTGCGGTCAAACAGACGAACAAAATCAATTTCACAAAGGCTACTTTGCTCAGTGACCCCCTTCAGCTAGTTAGTGGACTTATTGGACTTGTGCCAAACACCAGCATGAGGTCACACACTACTACATGACTGGAAAAGTCATTACAATTCTCATTTAGCCTAAGAGGAAAGGATCAATACACTCTTTTCCCTACATAATGTGAGTGTATGGCACTAATAGCTTGACTAACCATACACAAACTTCACCGGATGATGCCATTTCCACAGCCATTTCTCAAATGTTAGGGCTGGCAATTGAACCTCAATACTTTATTGGTACAGACCAAAATGAGTCCGTAGCCAAGTTGAGCTGCAATTTGTTGGTTAATCAATTACCTGATCTAGAGAAAAACTATTGGCAAATCATGATCAAGCAAACTGGGGTTCATTTATAAAATGAATGCCCCTTTAAAGTCTATGTAAAGCAACAATAAATATGTGTTCTGAGTTTCTCACATGAAAAAATGTGTTATTAAGCACACAGCCAACTTTGAATGATTAAATTAATTGCCAAGCATTTAAAATTAGGTCTTAAAATAATGAAAAAATAAGCATTATTCTCTGCTCTGACATGCTAGGGACATGTCCACTGAAGGTGCTAAAATCACGCCAAATCGGCGCATCCTGAAGTGTCATATACCAATACAACCGGGAAAATAGATGCTCCGTCTAGCAGATTTATTTTACAGCTGATTTGTACTGAGAGATTTGCAAAAGGTGTGTTTGTGATGGTTATTTTGCTTGTGTTTACTAGGGTATATGACATTGTATCACTGAGCCACAATTAAGTACCACATAGTTCACAGTTGTCTGTGAAGGTTCTCAGTCATCCAGGTCATGGTATTTGTAGCAAGGTTTGTCGTAGGCAACTGGACTTGATAGAGTTCTTGAAGACGTTTCGCCTCTCATCCAAGAGGCTTCTTCAGTTCTGGCTGCTTCAAATGAGGATGTCCTAACCTGCTCTGTGTGTCAGCAAACAGGTTAAGCATTGTGTTGCTTATCTCGCCCTAGCACTATTTCAACAAAGTTTTGCGCACCTCCAACTTATTTTATCTTGCTAAAATCAAGGACACAAAGCAATCGACAGGGAGGACAAGAGGCTAATTAAGGAGGTTGTGAGAGAGCAGCACCTTTTACATGATCTACAGTGGCTCGTTCAGAGGAATATCCTCAAAAAGGACAGAGTTTAGAAGGAAAAAAGGAAGCTTTTGGGTCTAAGTAAGTAAGTGAGTAAACTGTCCTTCAACTATATCAAAACAAGGCAGATTTAAGATAGTTATGTTTGTTAAATTTATATAAATGAATAAGTCAGACACTAAATTTGCTCATCTGCAGAGGAAGGAATCTCGAGTGCACTGTTGTGACATATTTTGTAATATATGTGGATGATATTTGCGATATCTGCTCACCCACTTCCAGGTATAAAGCAGTGTGAAGTGGTTAAAATTAGCTACATCTTCAGCAATAAAATGCAACATGTACATGACTGCAGCAGTAATATTAATCCAAAAACATCAGATATAATAGTGAGACACTGACGGGGAAAATTTTACTGTACAATGACTATTTTTGCTTTTGATACGTTAAGTACAGTAAGGTTTTCGATGAAGAACTTTAACATGTAGTGGAATATTTTCACGGTGTGGTATTTGTACTTTAACGTAAAGAAAGGATCTGAATACTTCCACCACTGATTAATTATAACCTGAATTATATCTGTAAGCCTAGAGAGGCACTGAAAAACTTGACTAAATCAGTGAAGCAATCTCTGATTCCACTTGTTCCTCTCATGTCACAAGCTTGCGGAACATAGACACACACTGATCTGTGAGCCTAAATATCATCCAAGACACTGTTATCCAGACACTTCTTCTCATTACAATGAATGGTATCTTATTCTGAGCCACAGTAGCTTATCAAACAATTACAAAGCCAGGAGATATGAGCAGCCACGGCAGACAGCCGTTTCTATTTGCTTCTAAGATGGGAGGAATCTGGGGGATGAAATTAAGGCATGAAAAAAGAAAAAAAGAGAAAAAACAAAAGGGTGCGATAACGTGGAAGATCAAAGCTACAACAGCAACCTCTTCTGCTGATTCTCATTACCGCTACCAGATACTGATACAGCCCAATTCCCGTTTTGGGAGCCCTGTTCCTTACTCATACACATACAGTAGGTAAACACTCACACACACACACACACACACACACACACACACACACAATGAGACCTCCTTGTCAGACAATCACATTAAACTTGTCTGTACAAGCACAAAACTCAGAATTCACCACCAACAGATACGCTTGTTTGTTGTTTTTCCTTTTCACGGATTCAAACGCAAACCCATGAATACAGTAACGATGTTGCAGGGCATGTAGAGGCAACAACAGCAACACCGTGCCTCACAATCTGAACGCTACATTCACGCACCTGCCTGAATGACGGCTTGTTTTTCAGTAACAGGAGAAAAAGAATGGAGCGCAATGAGGATGAGTGCCAGACTCAACAATGTGCAGCCTAGAGCGAGTAATAAAAGGCTAGTTATGCTAGATAAATGATGCTGTCTGTTGCACCCACACAGGCACACACACACACACACACTCTACTTAATTCCTTTGGTAAATTCCTCAGCAATCCTAGACAGGCTACCCCATCTGTCAGGGGAGGAAAGGGGTCAGGATTAATGTATGTGTGTGTATCTGATAGAGTGCAAGAGTAGGTGAACTCCAAAGCCCTTCACACACTACTTGGCTGCTACCCAATTGTCTGGCTAATAAAGCAAAAGACTGATTAGCCCAGTTAGCCGGTTAGCTAATGGGCTAACTACAACACCATGCTGCTGCAGACTCAAATCACCATGATACGATTTAAGATAGAAGGTAGAACATTTAAAAATCAACTGTTAGTGTTGGCGACAACACATAATCCACACGTACACACACACACACACACACACACATGCACAAACACAGCTCTTCTTACATACTCTTAAGTCTAACAGATTTCTAATCTGACACTGGGCCAGATGGGTCATCCCTAATTCAAGGTAGAGGGATGAAGGAATACAAGGAGGAAGCCAAGATGAAGGGTGGGGGTGGAGGTTGTTTAAGAAAAAGCAGGTGCTGATCCAGAAAATTAAAAATCCTAACTTAAAGAAGTATTTCGTTTGTAACACTGGGCTGACTATGCAGTAGAAAGACGCAAATATTTTTAAAGTTGGCACTATGTGACCGGAGGAAAAAAGAGAAAAGGGGCTGCACAGTTCCCTTTTGTTCAAATAGTAGAAACCTTATAACAACCAGAATGCACTGGGCCACACCAGACCACTAAACGCTCCTGCTGGTGGGTGATGTACTGCAAGATGTTTGGTTTTTGCTTCTCAATTTTAAAGCAGGAAAAACTGGCGACCTGGTCACATCTTTTCTCTTATTACAGCTAAACAGGGCACAAAAGTATATTTCTGAAAATCGTAGTGACAGAATCATATTTGATCAGGACCGCCTTTTTGGACAGTTTGATCTAGTTTTGTATCATGAGCAGCCCTGCTACCTGTTCGTGGACATGCAAAAAATGTGGAAGTGCAATCTGTTCAAACAACAGTCTTATAGTCTGCAAAAGTCCACCGGATGTGTTTTGTGGGGAACTGTGGGTGCACGCAACATGGAGTGAAGTTTGACATTGTTCATTTGTATAGATTACTTAAATCTGCAAAGTTTCCCTCTGATATCTTTAAGTAAATAGTACGTCAAGTGTGGAGCTGGCACAAGGATGGAAATAGCCTAGCCTAGCATTAAAATTGGAAGCAGCTAGCCTGGCTCTGTCCTAAATGAAAAACTGGGCTTAGCTCTCCTAAAACAAGACACACCTTGTTATGAAGTGAAATTTAGAGGTGCTGCTATGCATACTTCTGAACTTTGTACATGGTTAGATGCGATGACCTCAGCTCCACACTTGATGCATAACATCAATCTTTTTAGAACCTTATCACACCTGAAATTTGGTCCTAACCAAGGTTCAGGTTTTTGTTGATACTTTTGATCTAGTTATTTCTGGTTTCATATTGCACTCTGATTGGTGTGTGTCTAATATGTGCATGTTGTCAGTTCAATTCCTCATCCTCTTGGAAATTGAAAAGGTTGGAATTTTTGCCTTTTTTCCAACTGGCTCTTTATAAAGTTGTCAGACCGAAAGTCCATTAAGTAACTAATGTAATTAATTAAGTAATTAATTAAGTCTCCTCCTCTCTCCATGTGCAACCATTTCGTTCTGTTGCAATGTTTTTCCTTTTTCTGCTTCTGACAATAGCCTGCAAGAACTCCCCGTAATTGGTCCAAAAGTCTGAACCATCCAAAAAAAATGTTTTCACGTTAAAAATTAATTGAACCATGGTTTCATTTGATCCTGACAGAAACCACCTTTCAGTCAGACCTTGTTTTGGCTGTTTTTGTTTCTGACTGTGGTCTGGGGGAGGTTTAACACCTGTAATTTTGGTTGGGATCAAACTAAAAAGCCTGAAAGTCTGGACCAAGCAGGCTCGGTGTGACGAGGCCCTTATTTAATATCTGGAGTGTATTCCACAAAATGTTCCACTATTCCTTTCAAAGTTACCATAAATTTAAATTTCTGGCCAGTTGAAGGCAGCACAAATAAGTTGTGAACACTGACACATCATCTCCTTTGTTGATAAGTTGATATGACGAACACCTGCGCACACATCCAACGGTTATCACTCATTTGGAGCCTGATGAAAGTAAGTCAAATATTCACTCTTCTTGTAGCTCTGTTTTTAGTCTCTACCAGCTCCTGAGGGGATATATGGCTGCTAAATGCTCCAACAGCTAGTCTCTAAATGTGTCCCATTTAGTGCTAAGCAGGCAGTGTGCAGTGGCCAAACAGCTGCCTGCTGTGGCCGAAATTCAATGATGAATGAGATCATCACCAGCAGAACTTCAAATGAGACTTAATGGTGCAGGGATATATCTGCGCAACAAAGATGTGAACAGAAAAATACATAGAATGAACAGCCCTAAGTTTGCTCGGAAACTTAGAAAGTATAACTTATAGTAGAAAGGCCATTAATGATTAATCAAGAAGAAAATAGCATCAGTGGCACAACCTTTGTGAGTTTCTGTTTTTGAAGTGTGAACAGAATTTTTGAGCAGGTTCCCAGTGGGAACTCTCAATTTACAGCAATGAGTTTCACTAGTGTTGCAGCTGATGTGAGGATTTCAGAGCGCTTTTCTTTAGAGGGGAAATGAGACGCCTCATAACAAAAAAAATGATCATAATAAATCTCAGCGGAGTTCTATGCACATGGCAATAATACATCACTCTTTCCTAACCAGAACTGCAATACTCAAGTAAGTATTTGATTGGCAACTCTTTAGGAAACCTAATGTCCATTGGTGAACTGGTGAAGCAGTTTTTCAAGCAAAAATGTAAAAGATTCTTTGATTTCGGCTTCCCAAATGTGAGGAATTACTACTTTTCTCCATTTTATATCATTGTGGTAGGTAGGTGGAATAGATACTGTAGGTAAGTAGGCAGATTGGTTGGTTGACCACTTTGGGCCCTGGAATATTGTTCTTTAACTGGTTCCAATGAAGATTCTTGGAAACTTGATGCTATCTAGTGAAGCAGTTCATATTTCCACCAATTTAGAGTGGAACCATTATAATCAAAAATGTGTCATCAACAGAGGGGGCTGCAAAATGCACAACGATCTGTAGGATATGACACGCCCACTTTGGTTCACACTTCAGGTCAAGGAAAACTCTGTATTTTTTGTTTCCAACTAGGAACCAACTTTTTGGGTTCCAAACCAATTTTGGGGGGGATAAAACGCTCCCAATGGTTCAAAATTAGGCGTGCAAACAGGAACAGAACCAGTTCTATGTGGGTGGAAAAGAGTTATAAGTGTTTCATAAAGGCTCAATGTTGTTCACCCACTCTAGAAAGTCAATACCTTTAGTTTAAATTCAGTACAGCAGGTGGTTCCAATCTGATATTGCATTACTGGTCACTGGAAAATGATGGCTGTGCTCTAAAAAGAAATAAAACCAGGTTTGATTAGCACTAAACTTCACATACTTAGTATCTGTTGGCCCCCTAAATCTTTTTAATTTGGGTGATCTCTGAGTTTTCAAAGTGGTTGATCAAGGTGAGTTTTCAATATCTAGCATAACACATCATTATGACAGATCATTCAGTGGTATTCAGCTAGGACTCAGCTGGTAATATCGTTGCAGTGATCTGATTATGATGTGCTAATCACAACTACTTTGTGAGTCAGCCTGTAGATTAATGCTGCGTTCCAGACAAAGTCGGAGGTCGGAATTTCCCAATTGAAATTTCCCACTACCCGACCTCAAAGCGTTCCAAATTAATCAGTTTTGTTGGCAAATGTACACACAACTGAACCCTCAGCAGTGCAGCCTCCTTGCATAAATGAGCTAACATGACGCCATTATACATTTTATTTTTGGGCACTTAAAAACACTGGCAACATATTTTGACATAAATTTAGCTGCAGGATAGGTTTAACTGTTTGACAGTATGTAGGCTTCCAAGGATGCTGCCATTGTTGTGTGACCTTTGAGTGGCATCCCATTGTACTTTTTCTTGTAGGAGGTCAGAAATTTTTGAGTTCTGAGTTGTCTGGAACGCAGCACTAAGCATGCCTTACTGCTGTTACCTGCATGTTTGGTGATAAAGTGCCCAAGACTTGTGAAGTTCTGAGTCATCAGTATATTATTTACGGATCAGAAGGCTGCCACAATAGATGTTCAAATATGATCTTTTGCCTTTGTGTCCTGGCTGTTTGTCCATCTGTCCGTTGAGAATTACCTAAAGGCCTTGTATTTAGCATGACAGAAGAGAGGGCTGGGCTGTTGGTCAAGATGAAAGCAAGCATGTGTTGCAACAAAAGACAGTGTAATCATGAAGGCCTTTGAGGAACCTCTAGTCTCTAATGGTCTCCATTTAGGGAGGGGCAAACAACACCCACTTCAGTTCACTCCTAGTCAAGAGTTTGTGAGAGAGAGAAACACTTTAGGCAAGATGACTTTACGAGTCAAGCTGTCACTCTAAATACACCACAATGTGAGTGGCTGGACAGAGGCTGCAGCCTTGTGTGCAACCGCTGTATATATTTACAGTGAGCCCACCTGATGTGTCAGCTTGCAACAGCTAAGCAAAAAGACGGAGGCCGAGGTAAGTCCACTTAAATTGCCTGAGCACCCAACCTGATGTCAGCAGATGGCTGATTGGAGAAGAAACCTCCCATCTCAGCTCCCTGTCCATCAGACAGCCTCAGTGCCACAGCTAATCCCCTCGGGACACTGCAAGTCTCCTCTGCCACCTCTCAGCCAGCTTTACCATCAGGTGCCTTAACCCAGCATCACAACAGTTACTGCTGCCATAAGACAAACACTGCTATTTAAGGGCTGAAGCTGGTTTTATTATGACATTTTCCTCGGCAAATTCCAATATTTTGTGCTCAGGTTCCAGCCCCTTGAATGTGAATGTTTTCTGGTTTCTCTGCTCCTCTGTGACAGTAAACTGAATATGTTGGGGTTGTGGATAAAACAAGACATTTGAGGATGTCATCTTAGGCTTTGGAAAACACTGATCAACATTTTTCACCATTTTCTGACATTTTATAGATCAAACTACTAATCAGTTAATTGAGAAAATAATCAACATATTCATTGACAATGAAAATAATCATTAGCTACAGTCAGTTGCACCCTATATTCAGACTATTCACCGTTTTGATGGCCATTTGTTTCTCCAAAACTGCATTTAAGCCAAGCAACACAGAGAGCCTCTCCAAATAAACCAGAGGTTTTCAAACTGTGATGGAAAGTGGAATAGGGGCGTGGAGTTGGAGACTTTGGTTATTGTAGTTTGACTGCTGTTTTGGCCCATTTACCAACAGAGTAAACAGTTAGAGCAGCAGCTAATGGATGCAGTTAAGGCACTTTAATAGGTACCCTTAGTGCCTAATGCAGCAATCTGACTCCATTAAAAAAAATGCAGTTAATCTAATTGGATGTCATATAGAAAACAGATGCTGATTATTCATCATCACATTTTTAAGTTTTCTTGGGTATCAAAGTAATCCAGTGATAGTTGTCTGTACATTTATGGGTTCACTCAAATCAGAAACTGCATATAGATAATTTGGCATACATTTAATGGTGCTGAAATGTCAATAAATGTAGACTAAAAACTCGTAGCCTACAGTCTAATTCACTGAGCCCAAGACAATATTTTACTTTCTGAGCGATTCCACAGTGCTAAAATACCCAATTTAAACAAATACAATTAGGCCTTTTTGACCAATTAGTGCAAGGGGCATTAAGATGAATTCTTTTTAAAAGAGTTAATTTACAAAAATACTACTTAGTTAATGAGTATATAAATAAAACAACATGACAATTGATGCTTTGGAGCAGTCATTGCCAGAGACTGGGATGTGCCACAGGAGATTTTATTTGGGTTGCCAAATAAATAAAAGACTATGGAAGAAATTCTGCAAATTTAAGATATCTGCAATACACCTTTTATAAAGCATTCAAAATGTGAAAAAACAGGAGCCTATTAATTCTGACTAAAGGCACTTATTTTGTCACATTTATGAGGAAGATGAAATGTTTTATATTGCCTCCCTTATCAGAGGAAATAAATACAATGAGATGGCCTGTAAATGTAGCTTAAATGCATTTGTTTCTCACTTATAAAGAATTTTACTTGAGTATATGTTTTCAATAACATGTTACAATAATATAAGGGGATATGAAAAAGGCAAAAAAATGGTAGGGAACATATATTTAAACTCTTCCCAAGATTTATTTATAAGGCCTGGGTTGTTATTTTTAAAAAAGCAGGTCCCCAGTAAAAAAGTTTGGAAGACACTGCTTTAAAAACTACTACATCTCCACACCACACTGGGATGAATCCGAAGTATTGGACAAACAAACAAAAGGACGGAACAGGAAGCAGCCTCCAGCACTGTTACTGACTAGACAAATATTGGATGTTGGACCATTTCCTCGGCTCTGAATAAATACTTAGAGTGCATCCATTTTCCTCAGTGTTGTACTGCACTATGTTCAGGTCCTGTTATGTTATCCTACACCTAGTGTGAATTAACCCACAACACAAGCACGCGCACACACACACACACACACACACACACACACAGTCCCCTCCAGCCAGACCAGCTGACCTAACACACCCTCCACTTGCCTGATACTTTGTGTTTTTGTCTGTCCACCACATGCTTGGTCACTCCCTGACCTCCAAGTCCCCCCACCACTCCCTCCAGTTACAGAGTTCGGTCCATGTGCAGGGGCCTCCCTCTTCCATCTGCACCCAGCCCCCGGCCCAGGGCTTAGCCTGGAGGCTTGGGAATGCCCACCGTGTTAGCCTGACACCACCATAACAGCTTAGGAAGCACCTGACCAGTCCAGAAGCTTTACACTTATGGGTAAGTTGTTTGTTATCATAATGTCACAAGGACACCACAAAAGACTGTGAACACAATCAGGAAAATTTTAGAGACTGTAAAAACAGAGCTTAAATAAGCAAGTAAGTCAAATAAATAACCTGCCAGAAGTATATTGCACAACCCCTATTTTTGCAGTGGCTGGTTTTAAAAACCTTCCAAAGCAGGTCACTACTAACCGATCAATCAGTCCTTATTGACAGGGCCGTGCTGTAAATGGGAGACAGTGGAGGTCGTGAGCGGAGGCCTCACTGCCAGCCGCAGCATCTGCTGTGCTGCTGTCAGACGCTGCAGGCTCTGACTGGAGTGACAAATGACTACATCACTGACAAGGTCCTGTGAGGGGACTCCAGGATAGTGTTGTATTGTTGAGTTTGACTGCGGGAGATTAAGAGAGAAAAACACGGGGCGCCCTGGCTGATCCTCAGCTCAGCTGTCCTATCAAATTAAAAGCATAAAATGTTAAAATAAATCAATAAATTAGAGAAATACACATGCAAATGCAATTTTTTATCCATTTATACAACAATTTAACACTGTCTAGCACAAATTTCAGCAATATCTTTGTCCAGTGCTCAGGAGGTGAAAAGATGAGCTATTAAAATATAAGTAGTGACCCATGGAGGAGCAGACCTCACCAGCTACACCTGTTTTACTATTACAATTATTTCAATTATTTCCAACTGCAAGAACAAGCACACTTGAATTCAGCTTCTTCTAGCAATTGTGTATTTATTTCTTTTTTTTTATCAATTCAAATATCTATATATTTAGTTTCATACAGCTTTTAGTATTTTAATGATTCATTGTTGCCTTCCATAATGCTCACCTGGGAGCTGCCCAGTACAGCTGGGCATTTGTGTTTGGCTTCTGAGCTGCTCAGACAAAACAGATGGAGTGCCTTGCTCAAGGGCACCTTGATGGGAGTTTATAAAACAGCTGCAGAGAGCATTACTCATTCACTTTCCCTAGCCGCAGTTTCCCAGCCAGTCTGGCAGTCATTGGTTGCTCAAAAACACAAGTACACAGCAGCACAAAAACCAGACAATATCACTTTTAATATTCTCAGCCAAGCAGCGCTCGCTGTCTGTGTAGTGTGTAAAGTGTGTAACAGGCTTTTTCCTGACAGCCACA
>JAJHUR010086775.1:0-12982 GCA_027495735.1 Lutjanus campechanus
AGGGTCTGTCTCCACCACTGGGATCAGGGGGCCAGGCACTCAATATCTCCCACCTTGTCATGCCGCAAGGAGGCCACCACCCTGGCTTTGTTGTGTTGACACATTGATCCTCTCTACCATGCCACATAGAATTGGGATGTGTGAAGCAGAGTGAGAGAGTGTGTGTGTGTGTGTGTGTGTGTGTCGGCACGTGCACATACATGCAGAAATCAATGGTGTTTGTTGTTTGATGAGCATGTGTCTGTGTTCGATGTGTAGTACAGTATGTGTTAATTCCTTTGTTGCCATCCTTGTGAAATTTAGTTTGAACTTCAGTCATAACATGAGGACTGTGGGTATTTTTCCAGGACACTTCATGATAAAGGACTGAAATCTGTAATATTTTTTAGCCACAGTAGTGACTCTGAATATCTTTGGGTTGTGGGTAAAACATGACATTTGAGGACTTGAGCTTTGTGAAACATTTTTTACCATTTTCTGACATTTTATGGACCAAACAAATAATCAATCAATAGAACTAATAATCAATAATAATAAAAAATGTTAGTTGCAGCCCAAATAGACTGTCATGAAATTGTACAGGTATGGATTAAATTTTCCTAACTTTGACACTGTCATCATCTGACAAAACGTAAAAGTCTCTTGCCATTAAAAAGTGTATTGCAAAAAAACAAGAACAAAAAATGTGTTTTTCAAAACAGCTACATTGCTTCTGGAATTTCAATATATTATAACACAAATGTGGATCTCCTGTTTACTTGACTCCTTATAATTATGTTTTAAGTGATCCCCCTCCTCTTTTTTGTGGTTTATTTTTCTTATTTTACTTCACATTTTTAAAATATTAGCTTTTAACAGTATTTTTTCGCTGTCGCGGTCTTAGTCTTTATGAACAAAAGTCATGTTTCTCTGATGTCTTTTTGAACTTTTGCAAAATTAAAAAAATTAAAATGGAAAAAAAGGCAATGAAAAGAGAGAAAAATTAAGTTATTATTATTTTTTTTAAATAAAATGTTTCATTTCAGCTGATATGAATAATTATTGATCATTTTTAATCTGCTATTTTAAATTAAGGTTGAATTTAATCACTTTGTTTTGAGTTTACCACCTCACTTTGAAATGAACCACTTTATTTATCAGTATATACAGGTAATAGATTTATTAGGCTTAAAAAAAAACTGCCATTTTGGCAAGCAGACCTGTCCTTTCATAACAATGCACTCATTTTGTAACTCCAAGCTGTTTCTGTTGTTGTACCACATGTCGATGAACAAAATACCAGTTAAATTATTGGCTACAATGCTCCATTATCAGGGGATGTGACAGGCTGTTTATATTGCAGGATGTACTTGTTCTGTGCTTTCATGACTGTTTCTGTTTTATGCATTTAAGTGAAACTATTGAACAGTTTTCTTATTGCTATTGCTGAAGTATGTACTGCAGATACATGTCACTATTGTTTTATTGACCAGGCCTAAATATTTAACCTGCCAAACAGCAGTTTGTTAGCATGCAGATATTAGCATTTACTCTAAAAACTACTGTGCCCCCTTACATGGCTTCAGACTATTAGTCTTGTTTAGTAAATATTATCACCATTATATGCTGGTATGGTTGAGTAAATGGCAAATTACAGTGATATTGCCACTGCATACTAACAACACTGAAGTGAAATAAATGTTTGAATATCTGGAAATTCACAGAATTCATCTTTAAATTTGATTTGAGATTAGAAGTGGGACTATGTTTAGTCTGAGATAAAAAGGGTCAAGAATCGCGTGATGAGGCTTAAATTTTGGATTAGAGTTTAGCTGATGTGTGAAGTCAGTGGAAGTGCATCAGTAAAGTAGGACTGCTTCTTGCACAGCATTTACAACAGTGCCGTTCCAGGAGCTGGCTACAGCAGGACTCATGTAGCGACAGTAAATCATTTCTCACTGGGAGGCTCGTGTCAGTATTCTTTATGAGCTCATACAGTATTTATTCAATCACAAGTGCAACTGTGCGAACAACGTGCTTCATCAGGTTCGCTTGTCAGTGGAAGTGTACTCACAAGTCTGGCTAAATTGCGCTGTTTGCTTGTGTGTTCTCTTCCCCCGGCTTTGAACTGTAAGTCTGTTTTGTTTTGCTGCCACTGTCTGCAGTCCCAGACTGTTAATTTAGGATACTGGCTGTGTGGAGAGTGAGGGGAGCTCTGCTGGGGAATGTGAGCTGCTGGCAAAAGAGGAGAATGTGTCTGGACTCACAGAACAGGGCAACTAGTCACCCACCCCGTCTGACCCCATTCTCCACCCCCCCCTGCCCGCTCCGAGAAGTCCAGGAGCCTCATGTGTGGTCAGTTCCTGCATCCTCACTCCTAGGAATAAAGGTGCAAACTAGAACCAGAAAGGGTTCTTCAGCTTGTCCCCATAGCAAGAGAAACATTTCTTTGCTAAGGGTCCCACTTGAAACCCTTTCAGAGAGTTATACTGAGAACCTCCATGAGAGGTTCTGCACAGAACCCTTCTAAAGTGTAATGGTTCTGCTTAGAACCCTCCATGAGGGTATTATCAAGAACTCTTCCTCCTTCTAAGGGTGCAAGCAAGAATCCACAGAGGGGGTCCTACTGAGAACCTTTTTCATATTCCAAGCATTTTAACTAGAACCAACTCGGGGGGTCTATTGAGAACCCTTTTATATCCCAAGAGTTTTGTCTAGAACCCACCCAGAGGACTCAATTGAGAACCCTTTTATGTCCTAAGTGTTTTGTCTAGAAACCAACTTGGGGTTCTAGCAAGAACTTTTTTTTATAGCCCAAGGATTTTGTCTTAGAACTCACCTGGTGGGTTTATTGAGAACTTTTTTATATTCTAAGGGTTTTTATCAATAACCCATCCAGGGGGTTCTACCAAGAACCTTTTTGTGTAACGTTACAAAGAACGCATGACTAACCATCAACAAAAGAGTTCTTCAAGGATTTCAACAATCTTTGAAGAACTCTCTCTTTCTTTCCTTGGATGAAAATGGTTCTTAATGGATCCCTTAGTTTTACAAAGATATCTTGACAAACCTTTCTTAAAACAAGGGTTCTTCACAAGTAAATTGTTCAGGATAGAACCTCAGCCCTTGAAGAAGAAGAACCCTTTTGGAACACTCCTCTCTAAGAGTGCAGACTCCCAGCTGCGACGAGACCTCAGGCTTTGGCCACCTGAACAGGAAGTGAGCGAACAGAGAGGGACACTTGGCGAGGGTGAAGGCCAACTGTCCCTTTTCACACAGAGTTTGAAAAAGAGCATAAACAGGCAAAACATTTTAATGGGCAGGGTGAAGGCAAGAGCATGACTGAGAAAAAGAGAAAGAGAAATGGGCGGGCTGCAGAGGAAATAATCAATGCCTCTGAATGCATCTGTGGGTGAGATGAGCCAGAAAAGTGTGTGCACAATGGACATGAAGGCCACAGAGTCAATATACACTGGCTGTGGCAAAGCCGCTTGTGTGAACACTGACGGAACAGACTGTGTTGTCCCTGCCTGCTGAAAGCACACAAGGAAGTACAGCGTGGGTTCGACTCTGTGAACTTTGTCACTCCTCGCAGGTTTGCAGTTGGCTGTGCAGCACTTGAAGAGGGTACATTTTGTTCCTCTTTTCAAGCATGGCATTTAATGGAAGAAAAGAGGAAGAATTCACCGATTCAGCTTACGTAGAAGTTACAAGTACTGAAAGAGAGTGAGCAACATGTAAAGAAACAGTATGTTTTCTTTGAACAACACAGTTATAAAACAAGACATACCTAAACAAACTTGTCGATTTTGGAGTTCGCCGTGGACAAAAGGTAGTGTTTCCACCATACTAACCATAAAATATGTCAAAAATTTAATTATCTAAATAAAAATCTCCTCCTGCTTCATTTTAACTGACTAACGTGCTACTCACTGTAACTTTGTCAGAGAAAATGTTACTACAGGCTTTGACCCAATCCGCCCCAGTGGCAGCTGTTAAAAACAACAATAAAGGAATAGCCAAGCTTCTCACAGATGGTCTTGTTTGTTTATGTAAGTCATATAAAGGCTTTAGTGTTGAGACAGTTTCACAACCAGTTAAAAACTCCTTATAGTGGATTTAACATCACATTAAAAATTAGACATCTGTGTCGTGTCTGGTGGAGAGGAGGAAACAAGTCAGTGATCATGTGTCATCCCTTATAACTGTTAACCAGATCTCCCATTGTCATTACTTTGTAGCATAACACATTTACATCCCCCGGCAGTTGAATGAAAGGGTCCCAGATCTTTTCAATTGTTTCACCTTTTCTTTCAGGATATAAGTTATCTTCTCCACAACATAACAATTACTCAGTCTTTCGTCCACAATTCTTCCCTGACAAGGCGATTGAGGGCTTTGCTTGTACTAAACACATATAAGAATATGTTTGTTTGTTTGTCTTCACATGTCTAGGATGACAGGACATAACCCCCAGATGAACGTTTTAGAATCACTAGGTAGCTTTACATCTTTCTTTTTTGTATTATTGGTGAAATCTCGCACCAGAAAGTTGCGATTTCTTTGCAATCCCACATGCAGTGAAAAAGAGTGCCTTTAAAATGTTCACATTTAATACAAATGTCTGGAATATTCTTATTAAGCTGATTTAGTCCAGCTCATCAAGATCGTATCAGGCAGTTTTATGGGACCAATCTTAATGTCATATTTGCAGTTTGAAATATCTTCCTGGATATCTTCTAGAAAATGTTATTTGGGACAAAATGGTGACTGCTAATGCTTGCATATAGAATTGTATTTAGGGTTATACGGCGTGTATTACAAATGAGGATGCACTTTGTGTGTATGTGTTGTGTTATTTTCGGTAAACACTTGCACCAGTTTTCTAAGGTGCATTCAATGCGGAACCAATTTCCTGTTTTGTTACATATTAAAAGGATAGTTTGGGTTCTGTGAAGTGGGTTTGTAAGGGGTACTTAGCAATAGTCAGTGTATTACCAACAGTAGGTGGTGGTCAACATGCCCTCAGTTTGGAAAAGCAGCAGGAGTACTGGTTTAGGGCTGGGGGCAGTTTTAGCCACTTTAAAAAGCCCCATCTAAAAAACCAGACTTCTTTCCCTTTTTTCATATTTCATTTTCTGCATTAAATTAAATAACTTCCGCAAATAAAAAAATGACGAGGTAGGGAGAAGATGTAAGACAGTATTTTTAATTTTTCATATCTGGTGCACTCTATTCCTGCCTTGTTAAGCAAATATCAGGACAGATTTATGTTATATTCAGACCGACACGCACACACATACGTCCACCCTCCACCAAACACCTGCCCTGTCCTCATCCAAGGTCATTTCAACTCAGCTCTTTCTCTCCCCTCCCCCTCTGCCTCTCCCTTTTTCTCGCCTTAATTTCTTAATCAACCAAAATTAATTACACATCGCTTTGGATTACTTCTCTCAGCGAGGGAAGCATTGAAGGTGGTCTGATGTTCGCCCAGCTTTAACCAGGACTTTTTTTTTCCTGTCGTCCTCATTTTTTTTTTTTTCCTGGCGTGATTGGCTTTAAAATGGAACTTCAGTGGCACGGCCTCAAGGTTGAAGTTGATGTTTGTGCTTTGTTTGGATTTTGCTATCTGATTTACTTGCCATTAGCTGTCCATTTAGTTTCCTTCCTGTTTCTCTTTCTGTCACTCTCACTGTGACTGTAGTGTTAGGTGTGCCCTTCGATGCTTTTAGCTTCGCTCCGCTCTCCCCAGCTGAGTGTGCATCTGTCCTCTACACTTTTAGCACAACTTCCTGTGACAGTGTTTGTACAGTGTGTGTGTGTGTGTGTGTGTGTGTGTGTGTGTGTGTGTGGCAGTGTCCTCTAACTGTGCTCTCCATGTAGAAAGTAGAGTGATGCAGGATGCTGCTCTAGCAGGAATGTGGCTGCAGGCTTTCAGTGCCATACATTGTCATTGTTAAGACGCCTGAGTGGGTGTGTGCACAAACCACTGTGAAACACATGTACACAACACAAAAGTTTGATGTGTAGTCTGCGAGGCCGACATCTCTTCCTCCAACGTTGACCATTTCACATCTCTTGCTCTTTCGCTTAAACCTTCAAACAGTGAGAGTACCTGAGACAGGATGTGAGTAAAGGAGTGGACCGAAATCTGACAAGACACATCTGAAGGATTAACAAGGACTCTCTCTGGAGAACCTTCGTTCCATTAGTACTTTACATCACACACCTCGTCCTGCAGACTTTGGTCCTTTAATCTAAGGGCATTCATTGACTCCAGGATGTTTTTCTCACTCCCAAAATCTGTGCAGCTCCTTGTCTGTGAGTGTCAGAAAACATACTCGGTGACGTGAACTGAGTAAAGTCTCATATTTATGTCCAGCAATGGCATAAATTGTGGCAGCTTTGGGGAATCTAGTGATAGTTAGTGATACCAATACCGATAGACTAATGCTCGTGATACCTTTTTTTCTCTACTTTATTTTGATACCCATCATTTGAATTGAAGCATGCCTGAAATAATCCTTCTGCATTTTTTTTAGCATTTATTTTTATCAGACACCACAGGCGTGTAGTATAGTCTTTTGAATGTTTCGGTAGTATCTCAGCACGCTGAACTTAACCACACCACAGACTGTGGGGGTTGTAGCTGCAGCAGTAGTTTGCCAATAATACGTCACATTAAATTGAAACGTGCTCACAGTGATTGGCTGCAAGCAAAACCAAACAAATGGTCATTTTTTTTGTAGATCTGGATACAAAAAAGGATCGAGTGCAGGGTCTCATTTCACTGGGGAAGTTTTGATATTTCTTGGCACTGGGTTATTTTAGTCGATACTTGGAGTACCGACACCCAGCCTTAGTGATTATAGAGGAGGGATGCACCAATCTTTGCTTTTGCTCTTATGAAACTGATCCTGATACCACATACTCACGCATGCAGGTGTTAAAAAAAAAAAAAAAAGTTGTATAAAGCTTTTAGTGCCACAGCCACCCACGCCCAGACAGTGTTGGATTCCTGAAGCAGCTTTCACTCCTCTAAATGCAACATGGCTGCCAAAAAAGCTGCTTCTACCAACCTGCCTTTACCTGGAGGGCCTTAATTGCCTGTCTGGAGCCCAAAGGCTCAGTGGTGTGTGGCCTGCTGAGATCTCCAACAGACTGTCAAGCTCTATGCTGTTTGAAAACCCAGCTGATATGCCCTAATTGACCCTTGAGTGCTCTGGCAGGGTGCCAGCATACTTCCGCTCTACCATCAGTCTTCAATGCATATGGCCGCAGGAATAATCTATTCATAATACATTATTATGCTAATGACATGTTCCAAGGTCTCCTTATCATAAATAACATAATTCTCACATCTTTAGATGATAGAATCCCTGAACTGTCATTGTTTATTAATATGTGAAGTGATTTTACTCCTCATATACTTAAGCTGGTTGACCAATCATTTACTCACCCATTTTATATATCAGGCATCAGTCTTCAAAAGTGCTTGCAGCACTAAAAGCCAATACAATTATAACTGAGAATAGCATGAGAATCATATTTTAATCCCATACCTATAGACACGGTTATTCTTGTCATAATCCAATTTGACTGAGCCTTTCCATATATCTGTGTGTCTAAAGTGTGTCAATTTGTAAACAAACCTCCATCTTAGAAATAGAAGATTGCCAACTTATTGTCTGGAAATAAATTCCCATGAAATACAATTTCACCCTGTATTTGCTACATTGCAATAACTTGAGCAGATTTATTTGACATGATTTATAGTTTCATTTGTATTCCATCAAAAGATGCTTTTAGAGGTCACCTCATCTCGATGTACTGTGCTGGAACACAGCGGCGTCCTGTTTTTCTCTTTCTTTCCAATTTTTCTCATCCTTTCTTCTTTTTTAACTTTCCTACATCCACTGTCGCCGTCTTCCATCAGGAGAAGCAGGAGAGGTGAAATAAAGAGCAATAAAAGTTGACTTGCACCCCTGATCTGACACAGAGAAACCCTTTAAAGGAGAGGGTGGGCGGGGGTGTTCGAGGGGTAGTGGTGGAGGAGTTCTTTGTTTCAACTTCAGTGCTCAAAAGATCAATATGGTCCCTCGAGGACGGGAGATAAGAGGGGTAATATACAGCAGTAATGTGTCAGCATCACTTACCATCTGATTACAACCTCTGTTGTTATCAATAAACATCATTGCTTTTTCAATTATTTATGACACCCGTAGATTGTTGTCTTCATTCTCTGTGAAAGCAAGAAGAAAGAGATTTTTCTTTGCAGTAGGGACTTAAGATGCCTTTAGTTAGTTAAAGGTATATTGAATTTGTGATAATGAACACTTTCAGGTTAGTAGGTCTTGTAATTTTCCTCTAGCTGACGAAATCTTTTAGGTTGTCATATGACTAATAATAATTTCTGTTCTTGTACATTTTAAGCATTTTGAAAAATTGAACAGGAGTGAATGAACTGATTGGCATCACCAATCCAGTCACAACTGGGGAAGACAGATACCAGAAACTCAGTAGCTGATACCAATACCAGCGAAATTCCACGATCGCTTGTTTATTTTTTTTGTAATAAAAACTTTTCTGAGCTTCTAGGACAAAAGATTGAATTGAATATTTACTAAGCCTGACATAAATCACAGTCAGATGAGCATGCTTGCTATGCCTGGAAAGTAAAGTAGTGTAAAAGTAATTTCTGCTGAGAACTTTGACTAAAAGTTGACCTCAGAGTGCAAGCAGTAGTTTAAATTTGCTGACATGATTACCGACCATTTCTCCAAAAAAAATGTAAATCTCAAACGTTATATTTTGATGACAGATGACAGCCTAAATGGTAAAGGACCATCCTACTACTACAAGCTATGGCTACATTATATTAGCCTAAACACGGTGCTGTTTAGCTATTGCAAACATCACGGAACATATGTCTACACAGCAAACCAGCTGTCTCAAACAAAAATAATAGTACCACATATTTCAAGATAAGGATAACAAGGATTGCACTTTCGATTGGTTGTTAATTCAGTGTAAATGTAAATGAAACTCACTCACTATCTGGATTTTCGATGGGACCCTTTGCATACTGTTTTTTGCAAATTTATTCTTAATCCCAGATGATCTGCTTTGACTGCACATTACTTCCGTACATGACTCTTCCTGTTTTTCTTTTTGACAAGTTAAGGCAAAGCTTTCACTGCAGCTGCATGCTTTCCCCAAGCTCTTGCTGACAAAAATGCCATCTAAATTTATGTATATGTCTATGCCGGTACTTATAGTACTGTGGGAAAAACAAATCCTGTCATGTTTTCAGATTTTTGGTGTAGACATGTTGCTGAAGTATCAGTTTTCGTGACATCCCCAGTCACAACCTGGGATATTTGCACAATAAACCAACTTTTAAGACGTTGACCTGACAAAGACCTCACACTTTACTTCGCTTTATTTTGCCTTGCTTCTTCTCACATCTCTTTGCACAAGAGTAGACCATATAGATTAGAGTCAGCAGTCAGCAGCTGCCAACACAGTGCACATTCTGAGGAAGTAATAAGATAGTCTGTGTACTTACACGAAAGAACAGGGGTGAGAGAAGAGCTATAGCTAACTGTTCTCACTGTAAATCCCATTAAACAGCTTCTTAAATAAAAAGGAAAAACTGCCTTAAATGACCTAAATGATCACTGATTGATGTTTGATTCACTGACTGAAACAGGTTGGTTCAGTCCAACAGCAGCTGATGGCCAACTGTTGGCTCTGAGTTTTAGGGCTGTTGAAAAGCCAGAATTGTAAACACTAATTCTGTCGTCCAAGTTTGGATCGACCCATCACTTTTTTTTTTTTTTACTGCTGTGCAACATGACCAACTCATATTTAAAACATCCGTGTATGTTCCACTGTGAATAGTTCCCTCTATATTATTCTATTTATCTATAAAGTTATTTAATCTGTTTATTTTGTTCACAACTGAGATTCATATCTGGCTGTTACGCCGTTTGCTCTTGTTGAGATTAATGCAGTCTAAGTTTCCTCAGAGACTGGCTTTCAGGAATCTTTCTTAAAAAATAAAATTTTCTTCTTTCTCTCGCCAGAGTTGTGCTTTTATTTATTAGATATGAAGCATTGTTCCCTTTATATTATTTACTATTATTCAAGGCCATTTTCTCAGTTGAGTAAAGAACAAATAGAAAATGTCTCTTACTGATTAGAACTTTGTTTAATAATCAATGGCGACTGGGATTATGATTTCAACGTTAACTTTTCTCTTAAGCATGTAATGATTTTATTTCAGTTTACTAAAATGTTTTGCAAAACTATACTGGCATAGTGTTGCATTTATGCTTATAGATACTTATAAAACACTTGTCTTAGAGCCCCACAGAACATTTTCTATCATGAGTGTTTACCATCAATTAGTGTTCTCTCACATTTTATGCCAGTTTTTTTTTATAGAACATTGTGCTGATGTAAACACTTGCAGAATTAAATCAACACAGATTTTCTGTCATTGACTTTCCCAAGCACTAAACACCCTCTCCACTCTGCTCTTGTCCTTTTTCTCGTGCGCCCTCCCTGCTTCAACACTCATTTTAATTTAGTTTACACACTCGTGTGTCAGCCTCAATACTTCCTGACCTTGGTGTGTCCCTCTCTGCTGTGTGACAGCCTACAGTGTCTTTAGGCCCTCAAGGATGGCAAACAGTCAAAACCTTGCCCATCATTACATTATACAGCTAATGCAATAACAGTTAGGTGGAGGAAGTGTGCCAGCGAAGCCCACTGCAGGCGACAAGGGTCCCATCTCTGCGTGTACGCATTTGTGCTTGTGTATGCATTTGTACTGTATGTGTGTTTGTGCACCTGCACGTTCACAGGGGCTGGAGTGTTTGAATGTGTGTGTCTGTATATGTGTGAGAGGGTTTAATGAAGCACTCTTAACTCAGCACATTTCCCCAGGCATGTGCGACTCAGGGGCACGGCTGTCAGACTTTGCATGAGCACACTGCCAAAAGATTGCCTTAGTTCCACAGTGTAATGTTGAAGCAAAGGGAGCAGACATCGCTTTGCTCACCAATCTTACTCCCATAATCCCACTTTTATTGGATAGCGTACTGTGTGTGTGCGGCGGTTGGGGCGTGAGATCTTTTCACGGCCCACATACCTGCACACGTGCACGCATACACATGCACCTCATGACTCGCCGAAGTTCGATTGGCGGGCTCAGCCGAGTGTGGCCAGATACGTAGGTGATATTTCACAGGGCCAGATCAATGACCTTCCCGTCTAACTTCAGAATTGCCTTTTTATTGTTATAGATCAAAGGGAAAGAACCCACAGTCGAGCACATATTGATGAAGAACACCCTCAATGTCTCTGTTATCTTTACCTTGTATTATATACAGCATATGCATGTCTGAATGCTTTACAACACAGCCCCGTGAGAGCACGCTTGTCCTGTTGCTCTGCAAGTTATATAACAACCTCTATTGTTTGGTGAGACTGTATTCAAAGTGGGTATTAAGAAGCTCTTTAGGAGGTCATTGTAAGCTGTGCATGTGCACTATCATTACTTATTTGGCATTTGGCTGCTTTCACATGTATATAATACAATGATGTTGATAGGTTTTTAATGAAGAGATTCCCAGGGACCCACTCAAATGACCACCTGCAGGTCCTAGGGAATCTAAGTGGTTCCCCAGTAAAACTGGTGTTTTTTGACAATTTGTATTTGATGTTACTGTACATGGTCATAAATATAATTATATTTGTTAATTTTAGAACTATAAACATCTACAGCAGTAAACTGCAACATACTGCAGTAATACTAACATCTTAAAACATCCTGTATGGTGGGAAAATGCTGACATGGACCATTTCACTGCATAGTAAGTGTTTTTACTCTTAATTACTTAAATACATTTTGCTATAATACTGAATACTTTACCTCAGTAAGCAGGGGTTGGTAGAAGTACATTTGCTTCAGTAATGGGCCTGGATATCCACAGCCTAACTGCACCTCAGCTGCAGGTGTGTTACCAACCGAGTCCTCGCCTTTAAAGAAGGTGGGCTTGCGGAAGAGAGAAAACATGATCAATTACATGATTGTTTGTTAGTCTACCAGTAACTTTCAGCAGTGCAGCTCTGAACTGTATTTGGAGGACCTCCTTTTTCACTCTTTAGCTCGACTCATTGCTGCTAACTAGCTTTTCACGGTGTGGACAAACTCTGCTGTTAAGAGTATTACAAGAAGTAGTAACGCTCATAGTAACATTACATAACGGGGGACTTTTTTTCATTTCTTTTCTGTGAAAGCAAACACAACACACTCTCACTGAAACCTGAAGCTCACACACTTTACGGCTCATTACCGTAACATAACTACAGTTTGTTGTGACAGGTGGAAACATTAAGAACTACAATATGATGATATATGATTGTATGCTATATTGCACATTAACTGATATTTGAATATTTATTTGTTTATGATTTGAGCACAGAGTTGTTGTTCACAATGTAGCATTATCAGGGGTTTTCTGATAATGCTACATGGGCCAAATGACGAATTGATTGATTTTAAGAAACTAATCATCAGATTGCAGTAGTAAAAACAATTAGTAATTGTAGACCCACACAATACTAAGCCTTGTCAATCTTGTGAGCTTGAGGGTAAGGCTACATCGATTTCTCTCTGCTGTCCATCATACAGCACTGATGCCAAAGAAACTCAAATGCATAGTTAGATTTATTCTCATTGAAATATATCTTTCCAGTTATATTTGAGCAGACTCCATAAATCTGTCCAGCTGGATATGGAGTTCATCTCATTTGGCAGACCTTGATATGAAAGCATTTGGGAGTCTGAGAGCTAATTACAAAACCATAAAGTTGTAAAAACAACTTAAATCTCAAAACCTTCATCAAACATCGTCTCCACATCCTGTGAACTTGCCTCACACCAAACACCAGATTTTCACGGTGTTGAATGTTTGTCACCAGCTCTGTCTTT
>JAJHUR010086781.1:0-12742 GCA_027495735.1 Lutjanus campechanus
TCAAAAAAAAAAACACACACACACACACACACACACACGCACACACACACACACACACACACACACACACCTCAATGTTCGTAGTACAGGCCAACACAAAATAGTTCAAAAACATTGTTAACTTTGTTTGAGCAGCTTGATATGACCAGATGTTCACTACACAACATGACACAGTTGTTCTTCAGCTGTAAAACCTGCAAACACTCATTTGTATCTGCTCTTCATCTTTGTTTGGTGTTGACAGGATTTCTCTGTTTTGTCACATTCTATAATTACTGGATTTTAACGAGGTCAGAGGAAATACAATAAAAGCATTTACAAAGAGAAAAAACAAATGATTTTGCACCTATTGTTCATTATTTGGTTTTTGGGACTTCAAACAACAATGAATTAAAAGAAGCAAATCAATTTTCATCCAGATTAGATTTTTACTCATTTATATCAACAAGGAGACATTTTAACCTCTGTTTACATTCTTCACATCATCACGCCACAGAAAACCTGAGAAGAAAACACAAAGCTGGTCACGTGCACGAGAGACATCGATAAAAACAGAACAGGATGAAGCCGTAACACCTACATGTGCACATAATAAACACATCATGACATTTTCTGTAGATCCTGGTTGGATTTGACCTTCAGCTGTGACGGAGTTTCATGATCACCTGATGTTCACAGACACACAAACAGAATATGTACATAGATTTACAAGCACATGTGCACACACACACGTACACACACATGTACACACACACACATACACACACTTGGTCATTAGTGAAATGAAAACACCCTCATTTCCACTTGAAGTGGTAACAGCAGCATTATTTCTTTCATCATTGACTAACAGAAATAACATTTAAATGCTCAACACATGGATGCATTTCTTCTCTCTCACACACACACACACACACACACACACGGAGCGAGCAATAGGCGTGATGATCTGTGGAATATTACTTTCTTCACCACTGACTGGGAGGATTAAAACTAGCTCAATGACCTCCATAACCATCACAGCTCTGTTGAAGACAAACCCATCATCATGTTACACTGTGCAACAACCTCTGACACACACTCACACACTCACACAACATGTATTTATATGCAAAACACAGGCATGCAAATCATACACACCTACACTGTGAAATAAACACACATCTGCACAAACACGAAGCGCACAGACAGAAACCCACCAACACATATTTACAGTCTGTGCATCACATACTGTGTAACAAATCTATACATTCACTGAGTCAAGGACACAGAAATGTTGCTCTTGTTTCTACTCACTCTGTTCTCTGTGATACAAGACAGAAACATAAACACAAAAAGAGTTTTAACTCTTTACTTACACTGAAATAAATCATCCTCATGTATGTCAGCTCGGTCAGAGGCTCCACTCTTCAAACGATGACACTGTAGGAAAGGGTGCTAACAAGAGCCTTCTACACAGAACCCTTTTATCCAGAACCCACCAAGGGGGATTGAAAAATATTCTTTTTTATAATAACCCTCTTGTACTCTTTCCAGATTTAAAAATACCGTTTGAAAGGAGGACAAACATAAAATATTTGTGGAAGAGGATCCTTTAACACCCATGCCTTCAACAATGCTTGAAGAATTCTTTCTTCTAGAGAGGGTTCTTAATGGAACAATTAATCTTCCAAAGAACCTTTGATGAACCCTTTCTTCAAAAAAGGATTCCTCAGAAGCAAATGGTTCTGAGTAGAACACCAGCCCTTCATGAAGAACCATTTTGGAAGAATGAAAACAGGACAGAACATCGTACAGCAGAGATGCACGATATTGAGTTTTTTGTTGATCTGCTGATATTTTCCAGTTCTTATTGTGGTGGCCCACTGGCAGATGCAAACAGACAAAAAACAATGCTTTTCAAATTAAAATGAAAAGCTTTTCAAAGTAAAATACAGTGCATTTCAAAGTAGAATACAATGCTTTCAAAATAAAATAAAATGCTTTTCAAAATTACATACAATGGTTTTCAAAATAAAATTCAATGCTTTTTTAAATGTACACATTCAGTGGGCAAAATAAGTTTTCTTTCCTCTTTGTTCTTTACTTATTTGTCATAATAATCAAGATGACGGCTGTTAAGATGGTAATTTAAATTTGTCGTGATTTTGTTCCTCTCATGGTCGATGCAGAGTAATCCTTGGAAATAGGAACTTTATCATCCATTTAGACACTTCAGCCTCCACACTGAGGACATACTATCATCTTATTGGCAGAAATGTCAGCATTTATTAATATTTCATTTTAAAGATGATAGCACCGTGCATCCCCACCACACAGTATAATGTTAGAATTTTTGATATGAGGACTTTGCTTATGGAATTAACCACATCTGTATTCAAACAGATGTCAAAGATTTCAGTTACTATTTTCTGTATTTCATATTTTTCCGAGCTACGTTCCTTCCTGACTTGTTGCTGATTATCGTCACTTGTTGCTGATTATCAAAGAGTAAAACACACCACAAACAGCCTGTCACCGACTGTCTGATTGTTATTTTGATCATGTCACAGGTTTTGCTTCCCCAGAGACTCTGTCAGCTCGTGTGCCTCCATAATAAGCCCCTCGCCATCCTCATTCTGTCTCCCTATTGGTCGGCCCCTGGGGATTCCACTGCGATGAAGAATGATAAAATGACACTATTATGTTACATTTATCAACACAATGGGAGAATAGAGATGATGCCTCTCAAGTCCACAGCTGGAGAATAGTTTGAGACGTGTTTGTATGCTTTCATTTGCATGTTTTGTTTGTTTGTTTGTTTGTTTGTTTGTGTGTATCTTCAGTATCAGTCGGTCTGTCACTTGCAGTCTGATTGCTATTTTGATCATGTCAACTCCCCAGCCGCCTGTGTGCGTCTGTTTGGCCCTGAAACAAACCTCACGTCACTCTCCGTCTCTATCTCGTCTCTGGAGTCTTTCCTCCTCTCAAGTCTCTCACTCTGTCTCCCTCCAAATGTCCAATCTGTCTCAGTCTCTCGAGCATTTTGGTGACACGTTTGCATCTGAATGTGTTAACAAACAACCTCTGATGATCTGTTAAGCAGATGACAGGATGTTTTCTGCAGAGCGGTCGTTTCATGGTGCAAAAATGGACAAACTGACAATTCAAATCGACAGTTTAAAACTATTTGTGTACCCTGATACCCTGAAGGTACAATATCTTCTGCCAGTTAACTTTTTTCCAGATGCCAGAAAGTAATCTGACTTAAACAATATTGATTATAATAGTTGTTACAAGAAGTAATAAAAAATATAAACAGAACCAGAAGAAAAAAACAAGAGACTGAAGTTCATTACAAGTGAACAACTTTTCCTCTTCAAGCACTTTTAGTGCATTAATATCAAAATAACTGTTTTAAAATGTTGCATCATTTAGAATATGAAGACTTGAGTAATATTAACCCTTAAATGCATTGGTTTTACATTCCTATATACATTATATAGCCAAAATTCAGTGGCCACACTTAATGAGTATAGTATACCGGCACAAAGCTGTTGCGATGGAGAATTCTTGTCTGGAACAAGGATGTTTTCTGGCAGAGCAAGTTTAGAAATTTATTTTTTTTTTTTCTAGTACCAGGTTGGACCCCCTTTTGCCTTCAGAACTGCCTTTATTCTTTGTGACATAGATTCAACAAGCTGCTGGAAACATTCCTCAGAGATTTTGGTCCATATTGACATGACAGCATCACGCAGTTTGTCGGCTGCACATCCATGATGTGAATCTCCAAAGGTTCTCTGCTGGACTGAGATCTGGTGACTGTGGAGGTCACTGGAGTACAGTGACCTCATTGTCATGTTCAAGAAACCAGTTTGAGATGATCTGAGCTTTGTGACATGGTGTGTTATCCTGCTGGAAGTATCCATCAGAAGATGGAGACACTGTGGTCATAAAGGGATGGAAACCACCACCATCAGCCTGAACTGTTGATACAAGGCAGGATGGATCCATGCTTTCATGTTGTTTACACCAAATTCTGACCCGACCATCTGAACGCCGCAGCAGAAATCGAGATTCATCAGACCAGGCGACATTTTTCCAGTCTTCTATTGTCCAGTTTTAGTGAGTCTGTGTGAACTGTAGTCTCAGTTTCCTGTTCTTACCTGACAGGAGTGACACCTGGTGTGGTCTTCTGCTGCTGTAGCTCATCTGCTTCAAGGTTTGACGTGTTGTGTGTTCAGAGATGATCTTCTGCAGACCTTGGTTGTAACAAGTGGCTATTTGACTTCCTGTTGCCTTTCTATCATCTTGAACTAGTCTGTCCATTCTCCTCTGACCTCTGACAGCAACAACCGGCCAGAGACCTGCCACTCACTGGATATTTTCTCTGTGTTATGCAGAATCTTTCTTTTTAGTCTAATATTTCATCTTTCTCTGAAATCTCAGATCATTCACTTAAATCCCTGCTTGTTTGTTCCATGTTTTATGAACATAAATGAGGATAAATTCTTACCTCACTATCTGTTATGTAATATCCATATAGATACGTTTTACATGTTTCTGCAGGTTCAGTATGTGTGTGCATGTGCATTGGAGAAAAATGAAATAAAGAAAGATTTGAATAAAGAGGAAAAATGTCAACATGCTTTTCCTTAACTCTCTTTGTGCGTGTGTGTGTGTGTGTGTGTGTGTGTGTGTGTGTGTGTGTGTGTGTGTGTGTTTGTGGTGATGTGACTTCCTCAAACACTTGTCACTTGCAGCCTGATTGCTGGTTCGATCATGTCACTTACTTGGTTCCTCTGCCACTTGCCGTGTCTGTCAGCTTCCTAAAATAGACCCTGCGTCATTCTCCTCTTCTGGTATCAACCCATCTACGTGTGACACTTTCTTTGCGTTCCGTCACAAACGGTCTCTTTTAAGATATTTTTGTGTATAAAAAACACATTTCCTGACTGACATCTGAGTCCAGTCCTTCTGAAATTCCCTCCCTTCATGTCGAAGTATAAATTCTCTTTCACATTAGAATGTGAAAACCCTCGTGTGCTTAGGATGCATCTTTGAATTCCCCAGTTGCAACGTCAAAGTGACATTTTCTGTGCGATGAAGTTTCTCTTTTCATATGTAAATGTAAAATAAGAAACGTCAATATGTAAAAAGCACTTTAACTGTAAAGAAATTGTGTTGTATGGTGTATCTACAGAACTGACGGGAGAAAAAGTGAAGTAAAATCATGTGAAAATACTGGAGTTGTGAGGTTTTTCTCTGCTCTCCTGCACGTGGAAGAACATACGAAGTCAGTTTGATATGGCAGACTCTAAACTCTAAGAGGCACGAGGCCGTTATATTACGGAGACAATTTCCCAGCTGTCTGCTGTATTGGCCGGTGTTGGACTGCCTGTCAGCTGTTCATTTAGTCCGCACCGGCCATTGGAAGGTAAGGACATGATGGCAGCACTGGATCTGTTCCAATACCGACTCTCAATTCTCTCTTCCACTACTATCTAAAGTGGGAGATCCCTCTGTGGTGAATGAGATGAGACAGTTTAGAGTGTGTGTGTGTGTGTGTGTGTGTGTTGTGATATTGTTTGGCTGGGTGGGTGAATATCTGGTTATGAGGTTTTCTTTTCGTCTGCCACCTTCAAAGTCTTTCATTTACAGTAAAATACTGCTCATGTATTTTTAATGCCACTTTTTTCCCCCACACCACTTTTAAGGGCATTTCGTAGTATTTAATGTAGTTTAAATCCGAAGTTCAGGAACTGGACCACACAACTCTCAGCAGAACACTACCATCTGCTCTGCTAATTCAAAACACCTGTATCCCCCACAGATCCAATCACCTGTGTCCTGCTAACCAGACACCCACACCTTCTCATTCCAATCACCTGTATAAGCACATCCTACCCTCTCCTGTCCATCTCAGTTCTCACAACCGACCTCCCTCCCCCCTGATCCCTCTCGTCCTTCCAGATTTGTCAGATTTGATTTTCATTGCCATTCAAAATAAAATACTTTCATGCCTAATTTATGGTGTGGTCTCGTTAGTGAAACACATTTCAGTCCAGTGTATTTTATGAATTTTGGTTGAGTAACAACAGTCAGGTGGCCTACGTAGTCATGGTGATCTTTGTCGTGGTGAAGGGTGTTGTTACGGTGGCTTTCAAACTTTTCTCAGCCACTGATTGAGCTGGTTTGACGTCAATCCAAACAATAAGCAACCATGGATGCAAAGTCAGCAGAGGTATTGATGATTCAGCGGTATACTAAGATTGGAACTGTTCTGCTCTCTGTCTCATCACCTCTCGTTTTCCCCAGGTGCCACATTCATGCAATAGCAAAGCCGACCCAAGAGGGAAGCAAGGCAAGAACACAGAAATATCTCTCATTCAACATTCATATATTCATATGAAACCATAGCTCATATTTAACCCTCTTTAACATAGCATGTTTGAATAGTTTTATAAATCATAAGACATCTAGTTCCATTATATTGGAGAGAAGGCAGACATCTCTACGGTCGATACCTGCAAATCTTGCCAACTCTTACCAAAACCATCAACAATTGTTGACACTGATGTGGTAGACTCATAGTCTCTGATAGCCAGAGCTTTCTCCACAGAGCTCAGCGCTGGAGAAAGGTCTGGCTGCATGCATGCACATTCAGCTATGGGGGAAAAATGCTCTGCCTTGTTTGCATTTCTTTAAACCAATCACAAACGTCTTGGCTGGAGCTAAGCCCAGGATGCAGCGACAGTGGCAAAATAACAAAGGTATCAGCTGTTAGCTTGTTTACATTTGTACCATTGGCGTCCTGGGTGCCGTTTTCAGCGTGTAGGGTGCACGTAGGAGGTTGTTCTTCTTTCCTGGGGACTTGGGATGTAGACAGTGAACACTGCAATGCTGACTGAAGCAAGCAACCAATGGCAGGACTTATACTAGCAGTGTGCGTCCGGTGAGTCAGACTACCCCTGGCATGCATCTGTGTAGATGTCGCCACACGCTTCCTCCTTTGCCAAGTTTGACCAATGGCTGAACACATGGTCACATTTTCTCCTCACAAACCAGGGACAGTGACGATGAAAGTTCCCTCCCCACCGCCTGGTCCTGCTGCGTTGAACCCTGCCTCATCAGTGAATATGCGTTTGTGTGGAGCTGTTTACACAGAGAAAGGATGTAGTCAGTTACAGTAACCTGCTGTCCTCACTGGCACATATTGATAACGAAGCTTCATCACTGTCACATTGTGCGTGATGTACCTGTTTCACTCTGTTTCTTCACACGATTAATTCACGTCAGACTGACCTGCTCAATGAAAGTTTGGGAGGAGAACATTGTCTTGTATGACTTTAATGGCTTAATTACATAGATAAATAGTACAACAGGTAAGAGGAAAATATGTATTTTTGATTTAAATTTTCTTTAACGTGCCATCAAAGTCAAGTGACACAGTGTGACGATTAAACGGGAGGTGGTGTAGAGAGATGGATCAAACAAATACAGGACTATTACCCCAGAAATCAAAAGTCAACACTGATTTATATCTAAGACACGATGTCAGTCATGTAACTTATTGTTACATTACATACCTACGAGCATAACTTAATTATGTTGCATCATTATGAGACATGTGTACGTACTTGTTTTTAATCCAAACCACAATCTTTTCTTAAACCTAATCAAGCAGTTCCTGTGTGTAGTATATTTATTAATAGTAGAGACCAAGTTGCTGTATTTGATAAGTTGGGAGTCAGAAAATATTGTATGGACATATCCATCAAAACTCATCTCTGCTATCTTTGAGGCTGACAGAACATCACTCAGCTGCAGGTCCTGTACATCATAAATCTAAAATGTCTGACATTAAGTTATCTGTAAAGTAACCAGCGAGTTATAAATAGTGGAATCTGCCTTTACCGATTTTCAAATCAGAAGAGAAAATACTCATTATGGCTTTGAACATTTGCTTTTTTTTCTCGGCAATAGTGTGGAGCTTATATGTCTGTATGATCCACATCTCTGTGCTGAAAGATACCCCCCACCCACCCCCACCCCCACCCTGCAGCCTCCTCCTCACCCCTTTTCCAAAAAGACAACACCTCTATTTCACATTCCAGTGGGACAAAGGACAGAGTGATGGATCTATATAAATGTGACACATTTAATCTGGTGCTGTCTGACCTCCTCTTAACTCAAACAGACAGCAGGAGCTGAGACACACACTTGTGTGTGAGGACACACAGAGAGAGACCCACTGTTGATGCGGGTTTGCTCGGGTCGATAAAGGACATGGATTACTTAACACTTCTCTCGCTGCTCTTTTCAAGCCAAATCATTAATGCTGGCTTGTTTTAAGTGCCGGCCAAGGAAGCTGCCCTGACACTGGACCCAGAGCTGGTATGAAGATGGGAAACCGCTGAAGATGTGAGATAAATACCTTATCATTCTGTTAAAGCAGATCAATATGAAAACAAATAGGTGTATTTCACAAAAGTTTTGATCTACTAACAATCCATCAGAAAGCAAAGTGTAACAAGCTGCCATTTTATTGGTGTTAATGTGATGGATTATTTGTTGGGTCTGAGCAGCAATAGGAAACAAATTTATACTAACATGCCATTTATTTATACTAAACCAGCATGTGAGATTTCTTAGCTCACAATACTATCGGTGTCATACTAAGGTTTCCAACATACTATGTTCTATTTCCAGGGAAATATAACCGTATACAAGCATAAATATCCCACAATGCAATGTAGTAGTGACAACAACAACAACAACAACAACAACAACAGAAAAACAGGTAAAGTGAGACATCAACCAAGGCAGTTCTGGGTTAAGGTCAATAAAGGTTCAGGCTAAAAGTAATTGAAGGTTAACTTTGCTAGGCATAATATATATTTTAAAAGTAGTTCATTGTTGGTGTGGGTTGCCATGGTTACATATCTCCAGCCTGCAGGGAGGCATTAAGGCAGGAAGTGACATGATATACACTCAGTGGACAGTGGTAAGTATATTTTTGGACACATTGCTGTTTCTTCACATAAAAATATGTTTCAGTGTAAAATGTACACATTTGGGGTATGTAGTACAAAAATAACCTTGTTTCCAGTCTTTATGCTAAGCTAAGCTAACTAGCTGCTGGTTGTAGCGCAGCATTTACTGTAGAGACATGAGTTGTATCCATCTTGTCACCTAACTTTCTGCCAGAAAGTGACTAAGCCAACCCGTCCTCAACAGAAAAACAGCCGCATAGGTTGTCTTTACAAGCATTATAACCCATGTTCACATCTATTTATAGTCTGCAACCTCTAATGGCCACAGTAAATATGATGGGAGCCACAGAGAGAGACAGTCTGCGCAGGTAGGAGGTCAGGTTAGAATGATGGGTCAAACACAGGAGTCCATGTGAAATTAAAAGTCAGCATTGGGGCAAACGTTAAGCTCAGTTGGCAGAGCGTCCGACCCATGTATGGAGGCTGTCAGTCCTCTGCAGTGGCCGCTGGTTCGACTCCCACCTGCAGCCTTTTGCTGCGTGTCATCCCCTCTCTCTCTGCTCTGTTTCCTGTCTACTCTCTAGCTGTCCTGTCAAAATAAAGGCAACAAAAAGTCAGCATTGACTTATTTGAGTTACTTTAAGTCCTTTTTATGCTGAACAGAAAAAAAAAAAAAACACTAACAGCCATTAATATCTGGCTTTTGTCTTTAAAGGGAAAAGGTAGAATCAGTATTCACTCCAGGGTCAGATTACTCTATTCACTCTTCACTGCGTCCGCTGGAGGAGAATCATTTTTCAGACTCTTTTGCTCCTTTTTATACACATGCGCTGATTTACTTGGATTAACTCGGTGTGTTAGTCCAGCGCAGTGGAGTTTGAGCCTCTTGAAGGTGAGAACTTCAGTGATAACTTCTTGTCTTTAAAAGTGGATTAAACAAAAACATTATATCCTGGAAATTGGAAAGTGGTCAATCAGAAACAACCTATTCTGTTATTTAAATATGATATATTTTTAAATATTGTTTGGGCTTCTATACCTGTAATTGATAAGACAGCTGAAGTGGGAACAGGAAAGTGAATGTGGGGGGACAACATGCAGCAAAGGACGGTGGTTAACTATTTCAAAGAGATGATACGTATCATTTGTGAAAATCCACTCTACTGTAAAGTAATTATTTTCAGACACTGTTAAAATTTCACACATTTGTCATCACACAAATTAAGAAATTTAATTAAGGTAGAAAGGATCCCTTGAACCTCAAACAGGAGAAATATATTTTCTCCTAAAGAGTCTCTTCTCACTGATTAAAATAAATTGTTTTCTAACTTCTATAACCGGCCTCGATGGGGTGGTGATTACCAACGTGGACCTCTGAGTGAAACGGAAATTTCCAATGAGAAGAACAAGCAGCTTTAAAAGGTAATTTCAGAGACAAAGTGGATGTGAGTACAGACAGTGGACCTCCCAGGACTTCATTTAAAAGAAGCATCTACAGGAGGCGGTGTGGGACGACTGAAACATGACCCCCGTCAAATCATTCATAGCTAAGTAGCACAAAGCTCAGGGACAAGTCGGCTCCTGGGTAATCTGGCATTTTGCTCAGGGGTCACAACTTGTGCACTGTGAAAAGTCCTCATTAGAGCAACATAAAGGCAGCGCTGGGATTCATATTTAGGCTGGACAGCGACAACACGCTCTGCAATATACGTAGATGATATGGAAGACTGAACACATTAATGTTGGGGAGGAACAAAAGAGCAAAACTAAAAAGGTCAACAGCACGAGAAAGGATTACTCTGGACATCTAATGAGCCCATGCAGCCGATTATTACAGTAATATCTCAATATTTAAATATTTAGGCCTTTGGAAAACTTTGTTAAAATTAAACTAATGTTATTCACCACCAGACAAAATGATATTACACCACAAGAAATTAAAATAAAGGAAAAAAATGTGACATTTCCTGAGGAGCTGAAAAGAAGAAAATCCATTTAGAATATAATGAATTATGAAAAATATGTCCTTGGAGAATAAAGTAAATTATATACAAAGTTTAGAAAAAACAGGATTTATAGATAAAATAACATTTAATTGTTTTAATGAAGATTTTTTTAATTAAATCCCAAATTCTATTTTATGTTAATAAAATGCCTAAAGTTAATTATAATTTACTCCACTAAATGAAACACCAACTTTTTTCTTCTCAAATTTTTTTTCTTCCACCAAAACAATACAAACAGCTGTCATACGAACATAAAGTATGACATAAACACTGGCAGGATCATTTTGAAAAACTACCATCAAAATGTTGTTTATTTATTGTTTTGGCTTCATGAGGCCACGCTACTTATTCAAATGTGCAAAAGTGTAAAAATAATTTCCCTCTTCTCCTCCTTTAAAGTTTAAGGTTGTTCTATTATGATTATTTTGGCCCAAAATAGATCACAAGTTTATTGTACAACAGTATAAAGACAGTTGCTCGTACTGTTATACAAAAATAGTGGACGGAGCTTCTGGGTATCACGGTCGGCTCACACTTTGACTGTTGGCATGTTTTAAAATAAGACTTTGAATATTAGTAAATTTTCATCCTCTTCTTGCTGGTCTTTCTATTCTGTGAAAAGTCTGCACAATATGGGCTACATATGTTTTAATAAAGTCGCCTTATTGTATCACTGTAGAGTCTGAAGGTCAAAGTGTGATGTGATTTGTGGTCAGACTGGAAAAAAATCTGATCTGGAATTTCTGTTTGAGTGAAAACAATAAAATTATGCTTTGAGTTTAGCAGCCTGGAGTCATGTTGATGTCTGAGCAGCAGGTTTTCAAAAACCTACCCTGGCATTGCAAGACAAATTTACAAATATGAATTAGTCTGAACCTCTGAGTTCATTTTCAGTTTTCAAGGAGCGATATGAACACACGCAGGCCAACCTGCCTGTGGACACAGTTGGACAGTCCAACAAACAATCGGAGTAACAGAACCTGTGATGCAGCAGTGTTTGGTCCGTTTCCAAGCAAGGAACTTAAAATCTTTCTCATATTACGGCAAAACAGGTCACTAAAATGATGGTTCTAAAACCATTTAAGGAGAGAAACAGGCAATGCAGTAACATATTATTGATCAATATTTGTTCAGCACTGAGGAGTTTGACTGTTTGACCTGAGAGCCAGAGGCTGGACACACCTGCTAAATGGACGAAATTGTGCACACCTACACAAGACGTAACGGTGGTTGCGGTGCAAACCATTTTTACTGGAAAGTCAAAATTTCCAATTTCCCAGAGCTGTAGTGGCTAACCTGGCAAGCGTTACCAACTTTTTTATTAAAGCACCACAAATTAGGGTGTGGCATCATTCCCAGTTCCGACTTCCACGGTTAATGGTACACAGCATTGGTCTCCAAGCAGGGCATATTATGATGGCAGCCACTTGGCTACAACCTTTCTCATATTCCAGCTAAAGCTGGGGACACACTACAAGATTTTTGGCCAGATTTAACCCACGATTTGCAGTTGGGGCTAGTCTGCACCAGTCAGCTCTAGTTGGGGACAGTCGTCATGTCAAGTCAGCGCAGAATCTGTTAGTGTGTGATGTGGTACAGACTGGAATCAGCAAGTGTGTGAGGTGAACAGACTCCGCCCGACTTCAGTCACCGTAATTCAAACATGTTTGAATTTTTTGAGCCGAGTCTGGACGCAGTCATGTAGTGTGTGATCCCTCATCTGCTGCAGTCCTTAAATGTGTGATCCAGTCTTTAAAAGAATCT